>PVJH01002100.1:0-179634 GCA_004026705.1 Nesogale talazaci | reverse complement strand
AAAAAAGAACCCCATTGGACTGGTATGTGTAGTGGTCCCTTTAACAAAGTAGAATCAATTCAGATTCTTACAATCTATAATTTGTATACTGGACTTCAGTAAACATGTCAGGGCATTCACAGACCTACATAGGATTCTATCCTTTGATGTATGTTGAGAAATTTGACTATATAAAGAAAAGTATGTATCAGTATTTGAGTAAAACTATTAGCCTACAATGATGACACAATCATGTTTCCTAAAAGCAAATAGGACTTGAAGTATATGCTCTAGAAGATCAAAAACGATAGCCTTCACTGTAGAGCTCACCTCAAAAAATGCTCATAACTGCACCGATAACAACATCATTATAAATAGAGATACTATTAAAGTTGTCAAGGTTTCATATTCTGTGGTTTTACAATCAAGTCCATGGAAGAAATAGCCAAGAAATAAGATGATTAGAAAACTATGTTTGAAAAAATGTAACTAAAATACACCTGACCTAAGTCATGTTACTTTCAGTGGTCTCACATGTCTGCAAAAGTCAGACAACAAATAAGTAAGATGGAGAATGAATTGATGCACTTAAATTAAAGTGGAGAAAATATGGTGTTGAATTATGATTAAGAAAGTTGAATGACTCATGGGCTATTGGAAGAAAGAGTACACTTCTCATAGAAAATGTACAGTCAGAATGCTCTTCAGAAGACAGAATGAGAAGATTTTGAACAACTTAGTAGGAGAGATGAATTGGAAATTATTTTTAAGGAAATTATTTTTGTTACGGTTGAACTTCCTCAAAAAAGAAGAAGACCCTTGTGGCAGTCATGTGCTTATGCTAATTTTATAATTGAAATATAGGGGTGGAGTCTGGCCTGTTAATCAGGAGAAAGCTATTGAGTAGCTGATGAGGCCTCTGTGTGGGCATGACTTTCACCTGAGACCCCTGGGAAATCTCATGGTATTTCCCTCGTGAAGATGAGAAGCTATCTTCCCCAGTTGTTGGGAGTTAGTTTCAGAGATGATTAATCACAGGCAAGCTGGCGTCTGAGAAGCTGGAGGAGCTGGCAGAGAGACCACACAGCTTTGCCCCAATGGAGCCAGACCTCTAAAGCTGGAGTGGCATGTTGTTGATGGACGTGAGCCCTGGAAGCGAGGAGCCATGGGGAGACCTCTGCCAGCGCCAGAATTCTGCACCCACTGATCTGTGACTTTCTGAGTTGGAAGCAGACTTTCTAGACTGATTTAGGACATATGGGTTATTATTGGACTTAGGACTTTGCACTGTCCTGGATTGGGATGCCTTCTTAGGGTCACATTTCTTTTATATATAAACCCTTTCCTTATACCTATATGCGTGTCTCTGAAATTTGTTCCTCTAGTCTACCCGGACTAGCATAACCCTCGATAATAAGAATGGATCCAGAGTTAGAATATTGGCTTCAAGCAAAACATCAGTTATAAGGATGGTGCATGATCATGTCATGCTTCATTTTTTTAAACAAAAGGCTATTATGAGTCAGAACCAACTCAACAACACCTAGCAACAAGTTTAGAATGACATGGGTGGAATAAATGATAATTCACCAAAATAATTTTATTTTACAAAGTGTTATGATGGAAGAAAATAGACCAATTCTCAAATGAGATATTTGCTTTCTATAGGTAGAGTTAAGACTGTACTAAAAATCCTGCCCATGCTTTGATCATAATGATTGTTTAATTTTTACAGAAGCTGAAGGAAAGGCCAGGGTAAGTCTCCTACACAAATACTAGGATCTTGCTAAATAAGAAATAAAACTCTGATGTTTAGAACAGAAAAATATGAGGGGATGAGCTTGAAAAAACTTAAACTGAGGTGATCCTTAGTTCACTGGTCAAGAGAATTAGCTCCTTTTTCCTTGCTAGAGGATAACAGCTTCATTGGATAACATAAGCAGGCATCATCTTAGAAGATAAGAATGCTGGTATTGGCTGAGCCCTGGTGGCGTAAGTGGTTGAGTGCGGAACTGCAACCCGCAGGCTCGGCGGTTCTAATCCAGCAGCAGCTGGGTAGCGCCCATGACCACCAGGGGCAGTGATGCCCACCCAAAAAAAAAAAAAAAAAGAATGTTGGTATTATCAAAAGAAAACTCTACCTACTCTATTGTTTTATGAAGAATTATTCAATAGTGGCATTTTTTAAGTTTTAGAACTTAAAATTTTCTAGCTGTGGAGGTTTTCCTGTTCATTGTGTAGAAGCCTCTCTTGCCTTTATGACAGTCACACTTCAGCTGTGACAACGAATGCTTCCATACATTGTGAAATCACTACACCCTTATAGTCTAATAGAAAAACACCTTGTATGGTATGGAAGTAAAGGGATTATTCGTGGAAGGAGTTGAAGACTGGGATCACAGACTGCTATATGCCAGCAGGAGCTGGACAAAATGTCTGGGTGTAATTCTTAAGGAGGGGAGATATACTACTTTGAACAGCATGCCCATGTTCTAATCCCAAGAAGAGGTCATAGGTGTAGATCATCTTATAGTTCCAATGTTATTGAATTAAAGATCCTGAGATGGGAAGCTTCCTGGGTATCCATGTGGGTCCAATCACAAGGATGCTTATTAAGGAAAGTAGAAAAATTAGTCAAAGAGAAATAAGGATGAAAGCTGAAGCCAGAGATCAGTGAAAAAGAGGTTGTGTCACTGGCTCTGGAGATGGAGGAAGGGCCCAGAACTAAGTAATAGAGCCAGCCAAGGAAACAGATAGTGTTCCCCTAAAACTTGTAAAAGGAAGACATTCCTGCAGACGCACTTTATTGTTCTGGGACCTCCAGAACTGTAATACATAAATTTCTGTTGCTTCGAACCACTAAGTTTAGGCAATTTGTTATAGTGACTATAAGAATTCAGTGTACTATCTCAAGAAGTATAATTTAAGCCCAGATAGGGAAAAATTTATTAATATGAAAGCCATTCCCAAAATTAGTATTTCACTCCTGACAAACATGCTTGCTGTGGAAGCTGACTTACTACTTGGTTATTACTTGAGCACTAAAATGGTCTTCAGTAAAGAAATTAGAGACTAGAGTTGCCTTCAAAAATATTGAATGGGAATTCAAAATATATGAAGGAAATTCAGAATATACAAAGAAGTAGTTATTTTAGAATACTTCAAAATATGGCATTTGAAAATGTAATATTAAAGCATTCTTTTTACCGGGAGGACCCAGAGGCCATTTTATATACACTAATAGAAGGAGGGGCCATCTAAATCACTGATGCATTCAGTGGAGGCTATTCTCCATAGACTAAAGATGCTGACAGGATGTGATGATGCCCTCAAACTGGCTTCCCTATGGTACTACAGCAGTGGTAGAATTCTGGTGTATCAGTGGGGGTAAAATTAACCATCAATGGTAAACAATGTAGGTGTAATTGTCATAATGAAAAGGAAAACCTATATGACAGCCAATGGCCTTGACCCACCAGGATCAGAAGTTATACATATTAGGCCAGCGTGTATATAAAAGCAAGATAGATTGTCAGACAGAGAGGGAATTATTTGACTTAAATTACTCATATAGATCACAGTTAGGCAAGCAAAAATTTGATGTCAGTTGCCATAATGAAAAAGTATTATCCTGCATCCAGTTTCCAAACCTCAGCTAATTCTTAGACTTTAAGTGAAAAGCAGTCCAAGGGAAGGGCTCTGCAATTTTATAAAAAATATATAAAACAGGAGTTACATAATTCTTTTCAAAAATAACCTTTAGAATTGATATGCTACCCCACTGAGAAAATGATTCAAAAGAAATATCTTAAACACTTAAATGTTAAGATTTAACACTTAAATGTGATGATCCCTATCATATTGCATAATTTACCACTATGGTTCCTATGAAAACCTAGAAATTTTTGTGGTTGTCTTCCACAATCCAACTCCAATCCAAAATCCAATATGAATTTATACATTCATATTGTTGACACAGTTAATTAACTCTCCCATTCGCCATCAAATTATAATCTGAAAAGACCATCATCATCTTTATATTCCAAAATCAAACAGGTTTATTTATTAAACATTCTAAATTAATAAAAATCCTGAAAAGGGAACAAGATTTACTCTGGAAAGACATATATTAAACAGAGGATAAACTCATCTCAAGGATTAAGGGGCTTACCACATCAGTGAACTTTTTTTGGAATTTGGAGTTCTGGGCTATTCCAGGACTCTTCCATGAGTAAAGAACTTGCTACTGTACTTTGTGCCTCTTATCATTACAAAAGAGACTGCAGGTCTTCAAGTTGGAAAAGTCATTTGAATTTGAAAATAACCATTGTTGCTATTGTGGAACACCATTCAGCTGATTCCAAATCATGACTTGATTTGAGAGCAGAGTTTCCTACACTTTTCCAGAGAGTACTCTCTATACAAAGTCTGTATCACAAAGCCTTTTCTCCTGAGGAGTGGTCCTCATCCTTCAGTTAGCAAGCAAACACTGAATCGCTGTTTTATCTGTGATCCTTGAGAGTTAACACCCACCCCCCCACACACACACACACAAGTTTTTTAATGAAGTGACTATTTCCAGTGCCACCAACACACTGATGTCTTTTTTATTTTTTTCCTTTCAGACAATACCATCAGCTTCCAACTTGAGATCAGCTGACAAAACAACAGGGCTGTGTTAACATTCAGAAAGACGGTTCCTCGTCCTGCCAGTGTTCCCCATCCCTTATGTCTCTGGTCCCTTTGCATTAAACATCTCCATGCATGCTTACTGCTTTCAACTATAAGGACTCGTCACTGCTGAGGGCTTTCCCTAGCTATAAAAGAACGTTCCAGCCTGTATTATGGCAAGAAGTGCCAGAGATTTAACACATCAGGGATTAACCTTCAATCAATGGTTTATAGGGATTGGGAATAAATTTTTCAACTTCTTCACTTTTTACATAGAGCATCTTGTAGACATTCTGTGTCTCAGAAGTGCTTCTTGTGTCCATTTAGTCTCCAATGATAAAATATTCAGTAAGGCATTTTATATTGGCAACTCATTATTGCCTCTTCATCTCCACTCCACTATTGATACTCTTAGAGATCATGTTACTAGCAACACCACACAATTAAATCTTTTTCTATCCTAGGTCTGCTCCAAGAGTTACTTCTGTGAGACCTAACCTAAAAAAGACAGCTGCAGTTTGCAATAGCCCTGAACATTTTTGCTTATGTAAACTGATAAATTTCTTTGTTTCTATAAACCTGCTTTCTTCCAAGAACCCTTGGTTTTCTTTCACTTAAAATTAAAAAACCATCCCTTTTTGCAGAGGCAATAGTAAAAAGATTTATGCTTATTTTCAAAGAATAAGGTGCATTTAATTATACTAGCGATCAATTAGGATACTTTGTAGCCCTGTGAGTTAAGCATTGGGGTGATAACCAAAACAAAGACAGTTCAATTCTGCTCACTGCTTTGCGGGAGAAAGATGAGGCATTCAGCTTTGATAAGATTTAGAGCCTTGAAAATCCTGTATGGAATGTATAATCTGTTCTGCAGGGTCCCTGTGGATCACGTGTTGTTGACAGAAAGCATTTGTAGGTCAATTTGTACTTTTCCTAACCTATCAATTAGGATATAAATTTTCTAAAATGAACATTTATCTAACTGAAGAATCAAGATAGTTAAATTAATTGTAAACCCCAAGCCTCTCTATTAAATGAGAGTCTATTTACCCTTTTCACATCCTTACATCTAACGACCTTTTAAGAGTTAGGATTCTGTGTGATTTTCTTTCTCATCTTCTTTATTATAAAACACTACCCCGTTTTTTCTGTTTTACACCCCATGGTTTCAATTATCACCTTTTTCAGGTGATACATCAGTTTATCGAACTCAAATGGCCTCCAACATGCCAGTAACATAAACTAATTTCACTTCAAAATCTAGTTTTTCACCATGTCTATGTCACCCCACCAAAACCGTTTCAGAGATCTCACCAACCACTGATTCCCAACTTTTTTTTCTGTCTACTAGTCAACTTTTTAGCACAATTATATCACTTGTTCCCAAAGAAACAGTCCTGAAAGCAGCACAAGAAAGGAAGAGGTGCCAAAGACAGCAAAAAATTTTCATAAAACTATTAGAAATGGGTATGTGAAAAGTCTGGCTATTCCAGCCAATGAAAATCAAGCCACCAATTAATACCTAAGACAACTGCACAAGTATGTGAATTGTTTCTTCTTTCCTTGTTCTTCACCGCCAATGTGCCTAAACAAGTTAGCATTTAATAATTAATCACTTCTACTTACTCTCCATTTTCGATTGATCACTTTCATCGACTTTGTTTGGGCAAATTAATCCTGTCATAATTACTGAAGCCTCAATATCACCATCTAACTTTTTAATCTGTCTGTTCTATCATCTACACATTTGGTGGAATGATCTTCCTAAAACAAGCAGCCATCTACATGAGGAGTCAACTAAGTCAACATGGACAAAGGACACTAGCATGTGTGATCCAAAGATGACAATTACAAAACTCAAATATAATGAAGGGGAAAGTATCAGAGCTAAAATGATGAATGTCTAATTAGTA
Organism: Nesogale talazaci; assembly: GCA_004026705.1. NCBI lineage: Eukaryota > Metazoa > Chordata > Mammalia > Afrosoricida > Tenrecidae > Nesogale > Nesogale talazaci. Next base: position 173,071 of record PVJH01002100.1, on the reverse strand, counting down.
GTAGGCTATGGAGGACGGTGGGAACCCCAACCCCATCTACAGAATATCTAGTCACATCCGCTCTAACCCCAGACGAGAGTCTTGAGAAGCCTTACTATCAGGCAGAAATCATTATAAACTTAAATGTGCTCGATCAAACTTGCTACTTGGTCACTTGACCTCCCTCTTGACCCAAACTGAATTTGTTCTAGGAGCAAGCATCTCTTGCTTGTTCCATGACAAAAAGTTCTTCCCTGGATTTTTAAATATTGATGAGGGTCTTTTCTCTCTTAGTCATTATTTGCAATTTTATCTTCATATTTGTGTTAGCCTGGGTTGGCTAGAGAAACAAATTCATAGACACTCCTTTGTGTATCATAAAGAGCTTTATAGACAAGAGAAGTTAAATATAGAGAAAACATCCCAACCTTGTCCAGGTCAAGTCCTTAAGCTGGATATTAGGCCATATGTCTGAAACCAACCTATAAAGTCCTCTTCAGACTCACAAAACACATGCAATGACGTCGCATACAGGAAGATCACAGGCCAGTGGGTGGAAGGTCTTGTGGATTCAATGGCGCTGTAAGCTGGCAGGGGTCTCCAAGGGACTCCTTAGCCTCCAAAGCTCTGGCTGCATCAACTTGCTCTATGGGGCTTGTTGTCAGTAATTTCTCACAGTGAGCTTGACTCCACCTTTTCATGATTAAGTCTCAAATTGACCACAGACTATATAACTACCACAGTCTTATTGCTATTATATCCTTACCATTTTATTTTACTTCTTTTTCTTTCCTTTTTTTTTTTTTTGATTCTGTTAAGTTTTCCAGTTTGTGAAGCACAGAAGTGAAGACAATAGAGATAACTGATGCAAGGGTTTATAGGCGATATCAGGGTAGAAGGTGGGAGACAGGAAGGGTGAGGGGATTTCCAGAGCAAACAATAAGTGAGGGGGGAGGAGAGAACACTAGAACTGTTTGTGATTGTAAGGGAGACAACCATTAGTGTTCTAAACTTAATTGTGGTGATGATTGTATAATTCTTTCTGATATGATGGAAATATTGAATTGTATGATATCTGGAATATGTGCCAATAAGACTGTAAGAAAAACTTCTTAATTGGATAGCCTTATAGGTTGATTATGTCTTCAATATAAAGTTGAATATCTACCACCTACAGCCCTTCATGATCTTACAATTTTATTGTACAAAATCTCGGTGTTAGCTACTCCCCATGTGTCACTTCCCCAGGCTCCTCTGTGTGAACTCAGGCCTCAGTACTTCTTGGAAGTGTCCTGTGGTTGCCCAAAGGTCACTTTGTTAAGTGCTCTGTTCTTCTATTTCAATCTCCAGAAGCATTTTGTCAAGCTCCATGGCAAATCTCTCACTCTAGTATGTATTTTTCCAATCTACACAGAGACTCTGAGGGAAAGCATGCCACTTATTTGACTTTAATTCCTGAATGCCCAGCAAAGAGCCTTGTGTACTTTTAATAAAATATTTACTAGAGAAATGTAAAAATGAGTGACTATTTGAGCCTGTGAGCTTCACATGTGGTATAACATCTGTGTATACCACTAATGGTCTGCAGCATGAACTCTGCCTATCTATGCATTTGTTTTCTCATAAAGGCCAACAAAGAGTCTTTGTATGTTCTCAGAACCACACACCCCTGGGAAGAACAGGGCAGTTCAGATCTTCTAATGGAATCTAAGAAACAAAGGGTCATCTATAGAGAAATGTAATACACTTCTTTGGAGTAAAACTTTATGGCACATTTTCAATGACTTAGCAATGCATTATGTATGATCAATAATATCCAGATTGCAGACAACTAGGTTGGCATGCAACTAAAGCACAAGGTCACAGGGGAGTTTATGGTGCTTGTAACTGAACAGCATAAAGTCAATCTTAAGTTCAATGAAGGAAATAACACTACTGACAGCATCACTTTCTAATATGAGACATATAAATTGCTTTTATGATTAGAGGCATGCAACAAAAGTGTCCAATCCCCAAATCACTTCTAACAATGAGCTTAGCTTTAATATAGCCCTGGCCTTCAGGACTAAGCAGGTTAACACAAGACAGCATGGCCCCTTCTCTGAAATTACTTCAATATGAACGCTTGTGAGCACATACACGTACATGTACAACAAGACCAGTGTGTAATTTTGTACCCATACCCGACTTGGCCTCAGTTATAGCCTCCTGAAAAAGACGGGGTTTTCTTGCCTTTTTATATCCATTCTTTCCCCGTCTCTTCTCTCTCTTCCTGGAGAACATGTCAAGCTCAAACACCAAGTTCTTTTTGAAGATAATCTAAGTCATTCTGGTTAAAATTATCTATGCCTTCTCCATATCCACCTGAATCTCTATATAATGCATATATTATAGCATATGGATCACAACTATTCTCGTTATTTACCTGTAATTTTCCCCCACTGATATTATTGAGGACCAGGGACACATAGTGCTCTATGTTATGATTTGGTCTGTTGAAGACTTCCTGGTGCCTAGGACATGCTCAATATATATTGTTAAATAGTCATTAAAATGGCTATACTGGCTTTCCCAATTTTATTTAAAAATATAACTTTAACATACATAATCCTGCTCAAGTCAGCCCAAGTGCTTATAATTACATTGTTATTCATAGTTGAGAAAAGAAAAGATCCCCTGTCTAGTCTTATTAAAAAAACAAACAACCTAAATCAGTTGCCACTGAATCTATTCCAATGCATAGAAATCCAACATACAAAACTATCCAAAGGGATTTTAAAGGTAGTGCCCTCTAAAGTAAATAGCGAGGCCTTTTTTTCCAAAGTACTTTCAGGTAAGTTTCAGTTAGCAATCAAATGCTTGTCGATTTATGCCACTTGAGAAAGACAGGGAATAATTGGTTCATTCAATTGGCAACCAAAAAGAAAAGAAAAGTAAAAGTAATAGAGAGTCATTCCTCCAGAAAGAATCCCACGCTTAGCTCTGAATTGCTTGGCGTCCATTAATTGCCGATTCCTATCACGGTGTTTTGGTTTCTGTAAACTTAAGGATCCTCCATCCTATTCTCTGTAGACCTATCTTGCAAGATGATATATAAAAGTTGCTCAAAAAATCTAGCTCTGGCTTCACTTATCACTTAAGGACTAGGTCCACAGTTATTTACGTCCAGAATCTGACCTGAAGTTGCCATTATTTTGTCTGTATCTCCTGGATATTTAAACTCTGCCATACCAGTCAGTCTTGTAAATTTGTTCCTGTACTACTAGCCTTATTGTCTATATTATTCCCCAAGCTCCAAGAGCAATAGGGGCACTCTAATGTTTTGCTTTCGTAGCATCCAGTAGGTAATCATTCATTACATTAATTGGCAAGTGCCATATCGCAGCATGAAAAAAATTGTTTAATTTCTAAAATATGGGTAAAGCTTGTGGAATTGTTCACTACTGCTGCTTTAACAAATGCCCGTGAATGCATGTGATTTAAAATAACATAAATTCATTCTTTCACAGTACCATAATCTAGAAGTCTGAAATCAGGGTGTTGGCAGGTGTACGCTTTTTCTGATATTCTAGGTAAGAAACTTTCCTTGTCTCCTAGTAGATACTAGACCTTGTGATTAATACTTGGAATTATTTGACTTCTGATTTCAATAATAAGATCTCTCCCTTCATTTTTATGAGAGTCGCTTTCTCCCTTTTTTATGTCCACTCTTCTTACTAGAACACTAGCTATATTAGATTTATACTCACAGTATTCTAGTATGACCTCATTTTAATGTGACTATAGCTGCAAGAGCCAATTTTCAACATAGTCATGTTTTGAGTTTCCAATGGACATGAATTTTGGAGGAATACTATGAAAACCAAAATATCTAGAAACCTTAATTATAAAGATAATAAAAAATAAAACTTCTCATAACTAGTATAAAATTGAAATATTAAGAAGAGAAGAAAAATAGGCTTTTGGTGACAAAAAACTAGCCAAAACATTTTTCTTTCTCTAGATCCAGAATTAGTTTGATGACAAGTTTTATAAAGAAACAGTCAATACTAGAAATATATAACAGTACTTTACAGATCCAGTGTAAAAATAAGATTATATTCAGATACATTGAAAATTCAAAAATCTGTCTACGACAATGTAATAGGAAAGCTTACAAGCAAATGTCAATAATGCACATGTATATTAGCAGCATTATACCTCTCATAATCCCTGTAAATATTTAATAGGTCTTTTAATTCCAATGTCAGATTATATGAACTTTTCCTGAAAAAATATAAAAATATTTGGTGGCTTACAATACCTGTTAACATGGTCCACAATGCTAAATTGTGTAGAGTTGGAACTTAGATAATTTACTTTTCTGGGGACAGCAATCTATTTTAAAGAAAAAAATGGAGTGCTCAGAAAAAAATTTCGTGAAAGTACAGAGTTGAGTTATATTTATATGATAAACATTATATTTATGGAAAAAATTCTAAATGAAGAATTTAACTCAATTTTGCCATTGTCCCCAAATACCTGAATGCTTTCTATTATGCAAATTTGGACAATTTGCTGCATTCATATTTCTTATTAAATTGCATCATGTTGATGGAGATGTAACTTGGAATTTCTGCTCAAGAAATGATTCTATTCAATATCTACAGTTTTCCGAAGGGGAAAGGAAATAAACTGCATTTATTTATTGCCTTCTGTGATCCAGGAACTTTGCTAGTTACTTAACCTTTATTATTTCCTACCCAGTCCTGTTGACAAACTAGTGTGTAGGCTAATCTGCTTTTTAAAAATACTTCAGGGATTCTTTTTTCTTTTCAGGGATTCTTTTTGGTTTTGTTCTGTTTTAGTTACATAGTAAGTGCATAAGCTCTAAGTGAAACTGTGTGCTAAAGGCTTTAGATCTCAAATGTTCCATTTGCTCTTTGCATAACTGTATCCTTACTCAATTTCCCCACTGATAAAATGGTGATTAAAGTAAAATGGCTACCTTCTCAGTTTGCTTTGAAAACAAAATTGACTTTGATATTTGTAAATTTCTTAGAACAATACCTCAGCAAATAGAAGTGCTCTCTAAGAGGTAATTGGTACTATTTAAAACTAATTATGTGATGAAGTCTATATTTAGGCTCAGTTTTGTTTCAAGTGCCTCCAGGATTTTAGACATGAAACCATCCTTGTAAGGCCACTAAGATGAAAAGAAAATTATAAGCTGATGGAATTCAAAGAAAATGAACAGATTTAAGATCCCAATCCTCCTTAAAAGAACATTAACATAAGCAATTAAAATTCTCAGCTTGGTAAGAATGCTGACATGGTAGGCAAAAAAAAATGGCAGCATTGATGTAAACAGAATAGAGACAGGAATGAATCAGACTATAAGAAAAGTGTTTCTTTGACGATCCCACCTCTTCTCATGCCCCCTTCAGCTCTGGCAGGCTGAAGGCACAATCTCTTGTTTACTGGGAGGAGTTCCTGATCGATCACTGGTTCTGAACTCACGATGCAGATTTCCCAGGCAGATTATTCAGAGACCCCTGATCCTCCACCTCATTTTATCCTGGGACAAAATGAATATTTATCCTGATAAGCAAAAAGCTGTAGGAGTTTATGTTTACTAGACACGTCCTACAAGAAAACCTAAGCAGGGGTCCTCAATCTTTTTAAACAGGGGGCCAGTTCACTGTCCCTCAGACCACTGGAGGGCTGGACTATAGCTAAACAACAACAACAACAACAACAACAAAAACTATGAACAAATTCACTGCAGGCCCGGGATGAGTCAGCTAAGCCGGACAGCAGTGGCAGCAAAAACAAGTGCAGGCCGGATAAATGTCCGCAGTGGACCGCATGTGGGCCACAGGCCATAGTTTGAGGACCCCTGAAAATTTTCTTATGGAAAAGGGAGGAGAGTCAAACTCAAAAAACCGCACACTTCAAATGTGTAGGTTCTTCTACAGTGTAATTTCATTGTCCAATTTTGTATGAATATGCAAGAGGATGGAGAATAACATAGTTTGGGTCAGGTGTACATTGAACCTCAAAATAACAACCTCAATTTTCAATACTCTAAAGATATTTGGTGTAACATTTAATTCAGGCAATGTGTCATTTAAACTCTTACCTGCTGTTTCCATGAGCATTGATTATGGACTTGAGAAAGACAAAACCTTTGACAACTTTAAAATTGTCCTCATTTGTCATATTACTTATCGACTCAATTGGGAGGACTTTGGACTTCTGTAGATTGAGGTGTAATCCACACTAAAGACCATCATCCCTGATTTTCAGAAGCCAGTGCTTCCAGTCCTCCTCACTTGCAACAAGCAAAGTTTTTTTCAGCATATTGCTGGTTGTTACTAAAGCCTCCTTCAATTCCCCTTCATGTAATCCAGCTTTTCTGATGATTTGCTCAGTACACAGATTGAAGCAGTACATCACAGGTTGCACCTTAACGCATTCCTTTCCTGATTTTAACCCTGACAGTATTTCCTTGTTTAGTTAGCACAACTGACTCTTGATTCATGTATAATTCCTCAAGGACACAATCAAGTGTTCTGGAATTCTCATTCTTCTCGAGGTTTTCCACAGTTTACGATGGTTCACCTGGTCAAATTGCCTTGGCATAGTCCATGTAACACAAGTGAACACCTTTTGGATATTCTCTGCTGTGAGCCAAGATCCGCCGGATATTAGTAATGGTATCCCTTGTTCCATGTACTCTTCAGAATTGGGATTGTGAGAAACAGAGGAGAGGGAAGAGAGTGAATGTAGATGAATTTTTACGCTCATATTTACGGAGTGAGGGAAGCATTCTCTGATGGAGGAAGGCCTTCACATTTGTGAGTTAGAGATGAATCCCAGTCACATTCTCCTAACTAAAAGTTATTTTCCACAACGTCCTCCCATAGTAATGCCAAATTAAAGATTCCCATTAAACACATGGCTGCTCTCCAGTATGCCCAGAAACTCTCTGCCTTCAAGAGCAAAAAGATCCCATCCCACCATGTCCCACCCTAACTGTGGCCCACTCCATTCTGGATAGGATCAAAGCGTGTCCCCCAGGAGAAGATCTTAGGGACACGTATGGTAAAGCCAGCTCTGAGATGGCCAAGGTGAAGACACCATCTTAACTCTAGAACCCATCCAACTTTTAAAGATGTGCCTTCCCGTCACATGAACACCCATATTACATCCCCTTCCTGTTACATTCGTGCGTACCAGGACTTGTTATCCTTTGTTTATCTAAACCTGCTGGAGAATACATTAGTGCTTCCTGATTCCATTTCCATGAAAGAGGTGAGCACTTTCAAACTTTGCCTTTTATTCCTTTAGTCTCCTCTTCAATGACACAACTGCTGCTTTGGGCTTTTCCATTCAGCTGGGCAGACTCATCCCCCACAATTCAACTTCTGGCAATTCTCTGTCTGAAACTGTTACCACCATTGTTGGATGACCTCGAGCTAAATTCTACTTGCATGTGACATCAATGATATCATATTATAATTAGAGCATTCTCTTGAATCAGCTTTCCTTGGAATTAACACAAACACTAATCTCTTTCAGTTAGTTGGTTAAGTAGTTGTCTTTCAAATTTATATCACATTTTTATCAGAGTTTAGACTGTAAATTTAGTAGAATTCTTCAATGTCTTCATTAATAGCTTTTATGGTTGGTGCATTAAGTTTGAATAATAATCTTATTGATTGAATTCTTGGAAAGCATACAGATATATTCCTATCACAGAAAGCATTGTACTTCACTTTACAAAGTGCTTTTTGACAAAGTACTTCAAGTTGTTCTCGTTTTCATCTAGCAGGGTTGTATCATTTGTATATCACAGATTGCTGATAATCCTTTCTCTAATACTGAAGTTCAGCATGCAAGTTCAATAAATATGGTGAAGGAACACAAACATCATGCACCCCTTTCTTGATTTTATTTTGTTTTTTAATAAATGAATTATTTTATTCAGGGATTTTACATGTTATAACAAACATACATCTGTTATCTCAAGCAGACACATACAATTATTGGCACCAATTTCTAAACATTATCTTTCTGCTTGAGCCCTTTGATATCAGCTTCTCCTTTTTCCCCTTCCTCCCCCACCCTGCCACTCCCATGAACCTTTAATCTATTATATCTTGTTATAACTATTTATACATATCTTACATTGTCCATTCTATCTCTTCACCTACTGGTATCCTTATCCAGAAGGGAGTTATTCTGTCGTCATTGCTATCCATTCCCCCTTCCCTCCTGTCCTCCCTATTCCTTTCTTCTGTCTTCCTGGAATCATTGCTCCTGTTTCTGTGGGGATAGTTTTATCCTGAGTTCTGTATATTGAAAGCTCTCATCTGTGCCACTGTCTGTGTCACTGGTCTAGCATGAATTGTGAGATTGGCTGAGATCATATCAGTGGGGAAAGAAAGGATTGAAGAACTAAGGGAGTATTGTGTAACTTGTCAGTGCTAAATTACCCCCTTGTGCAGCCCCTCTGTGTGGGAATGTTCAATTATCCACAGATGGACTCTGGGTCTCTAGCTTGACTCCTCTCCATCACCTTGATGAGCCTGTTGAGTTTTGAAATTCTGATGTCTGTTCCCATCGACACCTCATGATCACACAAACTAGTATGATTCTTCTTTTCGGGCTTTTTTGCTTCCCTGCTACGTGGCTGCTTATTTAGCTTCCAGCTACTAAGTAACGCCCCCGATGCTATATCTTTTGATAGTTGGGCACCATCTGCTCTCTTCACACTTATTTATGAACCCAGGTTGTCTTTGGTGATTGTTTTGGGAGTGTGGGTATCACTCATTGAAACATTATTTTAGCAAAGTGTATGGGTGCTGAGGGCATAATGAAGTAGAGGCCCAGAGTCCAGCCACTGCTTCAATGTATTGCCATATAAATATATGCACAAAGGCCAGTACCTGTACTGTTATGCAATAATATATTTATATATGTACACCTCTATATTTATACCTCAAATAGTTTTGCTTCCTAGTTCTTTTCTCTATTTCCTTTTACCTTCCTCCTGTCCGACTATCATTTTCACCCCTTGTTTGTCTCCCTAATTCCTCCAGCTATGTGAGGACTATTCCACCACTAGCAGGATTTCTATACTGCCCCTTCCTGTCAAGTTTAGATCCCTAGTAGTTCTCCTGGGAAGTCCGGGTAAAGGGCATGGTAAGCAAACAATGTCACAGACAGGGAAACAATCTTCCTTGAATTTAAACAATATAGTACTATTATTGGGTTCCCCCAACTGCCTCTCGCTTCACTTAGATCACAAGGGAGTCTTCTCTAATTCCCATTATTCTCAGCACTATCCATAGTTTATCATGGTTCACACAATCAGATACCTTTGCATAGTTAATAAAATGCAACCAAACAGTTTTTTGGTATTCTTTACTTTCAGCCCAGAGCATCTGACAACAGCAATGATATCTTGTGGTCAATTTTCAATTCTGACAGTTCATTTATCAATGCACTGCTATTGGTGAATGATATTCAGCAAAGCTTTACTTGTATATGATATTAATTATATTGTTTGATTATTTCTGCATTCCATTGGGTCACTTATCTTTGGACTGATTTCTAATACAGCCCTCTTTCCTTTGGTTGGCCAAGAACCTGTCTTCCACCAATCTTGATCTAGACAAATGAGCAATTCCAGTTTCTCATGAGCTTTGAAACATTTCAACTGGTATTCTAGTAATTCCTTAAGCCTTATTTTTGACTAGTGTCTTCAGTACTGCTTGAACTTCTTCTTTAAGTTCTTGATCAGAAGCTACCTCTTGAAATGGTTGAATGTTAACACATCTATGGTCAAAGGATTTCCCAAGGATGCCATAGAGCATCCATTCTATAAAGGAAGAATACTCTAATAAATTATGCTACAACTGGATTTCCACATATCAAATAGGAATTTGGGCCCATATTTCACACTATTATAAAAGTAAACATATAAACTTGTATAACCAAGACTGGAAAACTTAGAAGAAAACAAATTTAATGTTTTGGAGTTTAGCACTTACCAATGTCATTTTAGACAGGATACCAAATCTCAAGCAACAACAACAACAAAAACAAGATAAATAAGTAGGATATCATCAAAATATTTATCTTCTATTTATCAATGAATTTTATCAACAAACTGAAGAGACAATAAACAGAAACCAGGAAAATCAGATGGTGACCATCTACCCAACCAACCACTCTGGTCCGAATCAAAATAGAACATCTTGTGCAGGGTAGGAGAAACATAGAAAACAAAATTTAAAATAATTTTTAACATACCACTTGAAATGGTCTGAAAGACACTAGACTATTATTCTTAGGCCCCTTCTTACCTAGAACTTAACCCACCTCCAGGAACCATCTTTCAGGCAAAACATAGAGTCACTTGTACAATAATGTCAGTGTATAATAATATTATCATCGGAAAAATCAACCATGCACAACTAAAAGAGCAGCATTCCCCACTAAAGCAAGGCTTACAAAATAGAAAAGGACTAGAAAGAAGGATGAATGGAAACACGAAATCTAGGGAATAACCAAGAAGCTTTTGTAATCCCTCTTATATTGAAGAGATTACAACTAATGTCATGCAATAATATTTAGATAAATTGCTGGATGGGAAGTTGATGTGTTCTGTAAACTTGGGCAAACCACGGTAAATGAGACAAACAAAAAAGAAGTTTGGCCTTTGTTTGTTTGTTTAGAATATCATCCTTAATTGTTTGCTCCCTGTCTTGACTAGGATAAGTTTTCAACAAATGATTGCTCTATTTAAGACCATTACACTAATTCACCCTTATAGGAAAAGAAAAGTACTAGTCTTCTATCAAGAACAGTCAAAAATAAGAAAAGCAATAATAAAAATGGCAACTTATAGAATAATTAATTTGCAAATGTACTTGATAATTATGAAGAGTTCCTACAATGGAATCACAAATAGACCAAAAATCAAATCCAAAAAGTGGATAAAGGGCTTGAATTGTCATGTCACCAAGGAAGTAACATAAATTACCAAGAGAAATTTAGCTTAACTAGTAAAAATAGGTCTTCTTTGAGCATTATACTCAATAATCAACCATTTCAAGGGCTGATATATGATCAGGATACAATTGCACTGAGGAAGAAGTTCAAGCTACAGTGTAAATAAGGCTCCACGAATGGATGGAATACCCAATGAAATGTTTGAAAAAACTTTTGTAGCACTAGGAACATTTTTCATCTATCCCAAGAAATTTGGAAGACAGTTATTTGGCCACCTGATTGGGAGAGATTTTTATTTATAACCACTCCAACATTGGTGGACCTTGATAGGCAGCTACTAGAATTTCCAGCTGGATTCAAAGAAGGATGAAAACAAAGGGACAGCATCACTGACAAGGTGGATTTTAGAGGAAAGCAAATAATATGAGAAAAAAAGTTTGCCATGTTGTATGAACTATGCAAAGGAATTAAACTGTGTGTCCCAATGTAAACCCTGAATAACTTTGAGAAGAAGGGGAATCCCAGAACAATTCACTGTGCTTATGCAGAGACTTGCTTGGACCAAAAGGTAGCTAGTTATCTGAGTAGAGCAAGGGAATATTGCATGTTTTCAAGCAAGGAAATGGAATTGATATTTGTCATTGTTTCCTGTGAGCTGGTGCGAGGTAGCCCCACACACCACGAGAATAAGTGTGCTGTCTTCCTACATTATCGTTCTAACACTGTTCCGTTTATTTTGACTCCAAATGACCTGCTTACTCATTTGTACAATCTCCTTAATGTCACAAAGTATGTTGATGTGCCAATTGCCAAATGAGCAGCAGACAGCACATGTTAGCATGGAGGTCAGCACCCCATAGTTAGCAGGTTGATTCACGCTCCGGGGGAGGTTTGTTTGATGCCTCCGAAGCTTTCTGGAATACCAAATTAATTAGCAGTCTCTACAAATTACAAGATTTCCCGTGAAAATACACATTCTCAGATCATCGTATAAAGTTTGAAGATGTGACAGCACTGAGAACACCTCCCCAAGTGCAAGATCTTCCTGGAGTTAAATAAAGGGAGATCCTTAAGTGAAATATATGATCTCCAGAGGGCCTCCGGATTTGCCACCTCTAAGTCTCATGTCTCATGGCCTTGTATTCCACAGAGATGGTGAGTTTGGGAATTGAGACTCTGTGTGTGTGTGTGTGTGTGTGTGTGTGTGTAAGAAAATCAGAGAAAGTAGAATAGAAACTAGTCAAGTCTTCCCCCTCCACCAGTGGTTAAAGTAAGAGTATGGAAACCAGGAAATCATTCAGAGGGTAGTACCTTTTATGAGGGATGGAAATAAAACCTACCTTCCCTCCCCCCTTCCCCTCACAGGGCTCCCTGGCACGGATTTTGCAATCCTTCATAAACTGTGTGTGTGCCTGCATTCATATCACTCTATCTTGGGCTCAGTTTCTCTTCTGTTGTTTTCACTGACCTGGGCACTCTCATACATGTCTTTTGTTTATTTTGTAAATTTTTGTCTTTTTCTCTACATTCTGCTTTAGCCCTCAACTATATTTCCTGTAGGAACTTGGATAGCACTGTCCTGTGACACTCAGACAGGCCTCAGATTATAAGTGAGTGGCTCAAACCTACTGAAAGAGAAAGATGAGGCTATCGACTTTAATTTACAGTCTTACATCGAAGCCAACTTAATGGTGGTAGGTGTGTACAGATTTATTTGTTGCTATAGTTCATTTGTTTGAGTACCTTTTGTGGGAAAATGCCGCTTTTCTCAGGAATCACAGTTATCTCACTGTGCTTTTGTTTTCTCGCTTTGGAATGCCAATCATCCAAATTGGACAGTGTGAAGTTACAGCTCTGTGAAGTATCAACTGTCCGTGCTCAATGACGGGAATAGAAAGGTATACTGTTTTGATCAGAAATGACCATTGGTCAATTTTACACAGAGCTACAAACGTTTTCCCTTCACATATGTGGTACTTTCCTGTGGAAGCTTTTTCTTACCCATAGTTAGTGGATGAGATAAAAATAGCCACAATTTCAACAAGCAAGGTGCTGATTCGAGTCACCTTTCTGCTGTCACTAAAAGGTTTTAGAACCATTATATGGATAATCCCCATCCTCCCCAACACGTGTGCTCTATTAACAATCAAGATAATTGCAAACATTTGTGATAGTATGATAAATTCACATTCTTCTCTTAAAATCTAGCTAGTCATCAGTTCTTTTTATTTAACCTTGAATCCATGTCATCTGTCCTAATCCTGGTCACCACTATTTCTTGTGACGAGAACCAGACATGCCTTTCACCCACTCTGGATCTACTCACTTTGGTCTCACTCTGATTTGGTCTCCATTAAGTAAGTATACAAGTAAAATTTATAAATCAATTTTGATATTGTCAATTCCCCACTTGAAAAGTTGTAATGGACTCCCTTGTCCTTATCATAAATCTCCAACAAGACAATGTGTGAGGAACTGGTAATAGCAAGAAAAATACTGTGGCCGCCTTCGCAGAGAATATAGTCCAGTGTCATAAAAAGACAATAAAATAATAATACCCTAGATAGGCCTATAATTTTGGTAAATGTTACCAAGAACTTTTTATAAATATATATTGAATGAATGGTTATTTAAGTCAAACCTATAAAAGCTGGAACCTGTGTAAGGGAGAAACCTATAAGAGAAAGAAAACTACTGTATTTTTCATTAAGACAAATGAGCAAAATATTGAATGATGCAGGAAGCATTAAAAGAAGATGGAAGAAATATCCAAATCATGATATAAAAATACATTGCAAGAAGTAGCATATGATCACAAACTATTCATACTATAGGAAAAAATATCAAGATGATCTAAAGGTATTGGCAAAAAATAAGGCCCCTGGAACAGATGGGATGCTAATAAGAAATGTTTTGATAAGCTGATAAAGCACTGAGATTACTCACTTCTCTGTGCCAGGAAATTTGGAGGAAACTACGTGGTCAATTAACAGGAAGAGATTCATATTTGTGCCCATTTCAAAGAAAAATGACTCCAGCAGAGTTGAGAATTTATAAAACATAATTAAAAGTATAATGTGAAAGTGAGATTTTACTAAAGTTAATTAAAAACCTGTTGCATCAATATATCAAAACAAACCTTAAATTGAAACTGGATTTAGAAGAGGATGTGGAACAAGTGTTGTCATTGATGATGTTAGATAGATGTTGGCAAGAAGTAGAAAATAACTGATAAATGTTTACTTGTATTTTATTTTCTATGCAAAGGTTTTTGTTTGTATCATAATAAACTATGGGTAGCACTGATAAGAACTGGAATACTAAAGCATTTCATTGTGCTCTTGTGAAATCTGTACATCAACCAAGAGGCAGTTGTTAGAACAGAACAAGGAAATTATACAGGGTATAATATCACTGTATTTATTCAATCTATATACTGAGCAGATTATCAGAGAAGCCTGACTACATAGAAAAGAAAGTGACAGCAGTATTGGAAAATGGCTATTTAACAATGTCCCCTCTGCAAATGGGCACAACTTTGATTGCTAGAATCAAGGAAGATTTGAAACACTTGTTGCTGAAAATCAAATGATGCACCCTTCAATATGGATTGCAACTCAATGTAAAGAAAGCGAAAATCCACAAAATTGGACCAGCAGATGGCAGCATGATAAACAGAGAAAAGTTTGAAGTTCTCAAGGATTTCACTCTGTTTGGCTCCACAATCAATTCTCATGGGAGCCCCAATCAAGAGATGAAAAAGCAGTCTTAACTGGGAGAATCTGGTGCACGAGACCAGTGTTACAGTACAATGAAGCCACTTTAAGGTCCCAAGACTGACTTCAAGCCTATTGACATTTTCAATTGCTTCTTAAGTGAATAAGGGAGACTGCAGAATTAATTCATTTGAATCATACTGTTTGCCAAGAATATTGAAAGTATCGTGGATAATGAGAAGCACAATCAGCTCTGTCACAGAAGTAGAGGTAGAGTACTGACTGCTTAGAAAGAAGGATGGGGAAACCTTTCAGGTACATTAGATGTATTATCAGGAAAAGTCCCTAGGGGCGCCATCAGGTAGGAAATAGCCTGCTAACTGGTATGTTGGTCAGTTCAATCCCACCATCTGCTCCCCCCATAGGAAGAGGCAATCTGCGCTGGTCAAGATTTATAGTCACAGAAACCCTTTGCCATGGATCGCTATGCGTTGGAGTTGACTCAATGGCAACCAAGATACTGATCCCTGGAACAGGACATGCCAACTTGGGAAAGAAGGTGAAAGGAAATGAGTAACCCCCTATGGTAGTTACATCGTTTCAGGTCAACTTGACTAATAGGTTACAGGACAGAGTCTAGCCAGTCAATCAGGTCTCTACCTAATTGATGCCTCCCTGTGGGCATGGCCTTCTCATGAGATTTCTGCAAGTTTCCTCTTTTCCTCCCTGGAGGCAGGACACACTCCCTCTCTGCTTCACCTCCCTATTGACAATCTACATGGAATCATGCTGATGGCAAACCTAACTTTGCAGATGTGTCCACCCCCCTTGGATCCACAGGACTTTCCTCTCACCAGCCTGCAATCTTCCAGCATTCGGCATCTTTGGATGTATAGCTTAGTCTAAAGAGGAATTTATACACTAATATGGAACATGTGTGGTACATGCATGGTTTAATATCGGACTTATGGACTTGATCTAGATTGGGATGGGATGTTTTATTTATGCATAACTACTTCTTAATATAAAGTTCTCTCTTGCATATATATATGAGTGTCTCCAGATGTGTTTCTTTAGCCAAGCCAGACTAGCACACACCCTCCATGACATAGATTGCTAAAGTGGTGACAGCCCTGGGCTCAGGCATTGCAAACAGCATGAGCACTGGGCAGTGTTTAGTTTGATAGTACGTGGGGCTGCTAGGTGTCATCGTGTACTCCCAGGTCCCAGCGACAGTATAAAAACAGTGTTTCATTCACATAACAACAACAACAACAAAAACACATTCCCAAATGATATTGTAATCACTAGTATAGAGATCAGAATTTACAGCACATATTGGGGGAGAGGGATAATTTAATGTATGACATGTAGCATCTGGGAACTTAGGAATGGGGAGGCTTGCCACCATCAGACTAATGGTCTAGTTTTTATTATTTTCTGCTTTCTTTTCTATTAAAGGCTTTCCTATATTTTATTTTATTATTGTTGTTCAGTGGAGATGGACTATATGTTTTTCTTTAAGTGAAATCTAGGATACATAAATGTATAGGCAAAAGAAAAAAGAATGAAGAAATTTTTCTGAGTGATTGTGGTGCTGATGATGCAAATCTTTGTGAATAGCTTTGAACGACCGAATTTTATGGTGAGTGAATTCCATGTCAATAAAACAATAAAATCAATTTTTAAAATGCACCCTTTCAAAGTCAGAAAAATTGTGAGACTCAGAAGCCATGGTCATTGAGTGAAGTCCAGCTTTCACGATATCTATATTTTGAAAATTATCCCAACAAGAGGATTTTAATGCATATAGTATAAGGGAAGTGGAAAACTCTTATTCAGAGCAGTTTCTTACAATAGCATAAAAAATCTTCTAAGCAAGTTGCACACATTAATTCATCGGAATTTTCACAAAAGATCTTAATTCTTTCAACATGTATTTACTGAGGACTATCTTTAAACAAGAACTTACTGATGTGGTGGCATAGTAGAATATGTGTTGGGCTTCTAACCTCAGGGTCAGAAGTTCGAACTTTACTAGCTGCACTACTGAAAAATGGTAAGGCATTTGCACCTATATCGACAGCATTGGAAACATAAAGGAGAGTTTTACTCAGTCTTATAGGGTTACTACGAGTTAGAATCAATTCAATGGCAGTAAGGGTTTTCTTTGGGAGGAGTGGCTGGTATCTACTTGGTCTTGTGTGAGGAAATGGGGTTATAGATAAGAATGACAGACACGAGAAACAGAGGGTGAAAATTGAATGAACTCATTGCCTTTCATGATAACCACATCCCAAATGTAAAATTATAAGTAATATAATTAACTGCAAGTAATGATGTAGGTTGGTAAGATGGATATAATAGGAACAAAGATACAATGTTACTCATGGCCATTGAGTCAACTGCCATTCATAGAAGTGTCCAACTGCCCTATGTTTACAAGGTTGCAATCCTTATGGAAATTTACCGTGACCTTTTTCTCCCATGGTGTGGTTTGTGAGTTTTAACTCTCAAACTTCTCAGTTAACAGATGAGCACTCAACTTCTAAGCCTCCAAATATCCTTGATGCTATTAAGGGCCAGAAAATCGTTAGATCCAAAAAATGAGTAGGACCTAAAGAAGACACAACAAATAAGAAGGAAAAAGTCAAGTATAAAGCTAAATTGTTTGAATTATTAACAAGAAATGAGAAAATAAAAGAATAAAATGAGAAAAATAAAAGAATAGACAGATTTATTGAACATATATTTACCATTTATACAACTAAGACTAAAGAAAATAATAACCTGTCCAAAGTCACTTGTCCATAAAGTAACACTTCATCAATATGAACCAAAATCTGTTTTACTATCCAGTCTGTTTCTGAAGTGCAATGTCATGCTGCCTCCTTGTGTTCTCTCTCCAATGTTTAAGTGTTTATTTAAGTCAAGAATTTTACACTTATTCACTATACACTTAGAAGAACTTGTCTTCATTACTTTTAATAGAAAATATAGAACTTTCATTACAAATAATGTTTTATATCAAAAGTTACCAAGAAACTGAAAAACAAAGATCCACATGATAAAGTAAAAGAATTTGCTAATTGCAAAATTAATTTTATTGATATAAAAATCCAAATTGCTTCATTACTAAAATGTTATACTATGACAGTGTCTGTTGATCACAATAGTTGGAAGTTTCCCAGATCCCCACTCCCTTTTGAATGCCAGTTAGAGATGGTTGTTACTATATTTAGGTTGTTTCTTTGTTCACTTTATTTTTAATTTGCTTCATGTTCAATATATACTAAAAATAATTCATTTCAATATAATGAAGAGAGTCTACTATGATATAATTTTTATGAGGATACTATCTACAATTACTAGTATATGGTGAAGAAGATCCCCCAAATCCAATATCATCAAATCCAGTCCAATCCATTGTGACCCTAGGTACAGAGTAGAACTGTCCCATAGGGTTTTTGAGGCCATCTTTCTTCACAAAAACAGTCTACCACATCTTTCTTCCACAGAGCAGTGAGTTCATTTAAGCTGCTGATCTGTTGTTGGTCAAGTCCTTAACCACTGTGTCATTAGTACTCCTTTCCATGGAGCTAAAGAAAACAGAAGTATAATGTATTGAATCTCTTTAAAAAGGTTCTTGAACAATCAGGTAGAAAAACTGCTAAAAAATAGGGCTGGCATTTCCATGAAGTCTTTGTGTAGTAGGTGCCATTCAATTGGTTTCCACCCATATTAGGATTAGACAGGATACTAAAGCTACCAAGTTACTTTTTTAAGCTTGAATTTCCTGTCACCATTTCCAACAGCTGACTACCTAGTATAGAAATGAGGAACTCTCATGATTAGGTGTTCATTTCTCAAAAGAGCCTATTTAAATTCAGAAGGCTTGAAAATTCTTTCTATCATAAGTGTAGTTCACACTTATGCATCTCAACTGTCCTATTTGAGGTATACACAACACATACGCTTCCACTTCATTAGAGCTATCCCAATGGACATTACTATGCATCTGTTGAAACATCTCTTCATTACCAATTAAAAGCTAGGTAAATGTTACTTTGCATGAGCTTTACCTCCCAATGGTAAAATTAAGTGAGTCTCTATATTCATATATCTCTGTAGAAATGATGAATTTACTATAATGTTTTCTTGGTCTTCCATTGGGATCCCTGGTGACACTGTGGATTAAATGTTCAGCTTTTAACTACAAGGTTGTCTTAGTTAGGGTTGACTAAAGAAACAAATCCAAAGACACTATGTTAGTCCGGGTAGAATAGAGGAATAAATTTCAAAGACACGCATACTGATATAAGGAAAGGGTTTATATACAAAAGGAATGTGACACTAAAAAGGCATCCCAATCCAGTCCAGTACAAAGTCATCAGTCCGATATTAACCCATATGCCTGAAATCAGTCTATAAATTCTCCCTCCAACTCACGAAGTCACAGGTCAGTGGATGCAGAATTGTGATGCGGGCAGGGGTCTCCCCATGGCTTCTCACTTCCAGGGCTTAGGGTCCATCAACAGCATGCCACTCCAGCTTCAGAGGTCTGGCTCCATCAGGGCAAAGCCATGTGGACTCTCCGCCGGCTCCTCCAGCTTCTTGGACGCTGCCATCTTGTCTTTTCCGTGACTCATCGCCTCTGAGACTAACTCCCAACAACTGAGGAAGATAGCTTATCATCTTCGCGAGGGAAATATCACGAGATTTCCCAGAAGTCTCAGGAGAAAGCCATGCCCACATAGAGGCCTCATTGGCTGCTCAATGGCTACCTCCAGATTAACAGGCTAGAGTCCATCCCTACATTTCAATCATAAAATTAACATAAGCACATGGCTGCCACAGATACCTCTATGGATTTAAGAAAGAACTTTATGTCAAAGAGCAATTGTGCATTAAGAAAACATCCCAACCCACTCCAGATCAAGTCTATAAGTCCGATATTAGCCCATATGCATGACACTAGTCTATAACTTTGTCTCCCCACTCATGCAACATGTGACATTAGGCTGAATGCAGGAAGATCACTGGCCAGTGGGTGGAAAGTCTTATGGATGCAGTAACTGCGAAAGCATCTGAGCGCTGGTGTGGGTCTCCTTGTAGCTTCTCCAGCCCCAGGGCTCTGGGTCCATCGGGGGTCTCTATGTGGCTTGTCAGCAGGAAGACAAACGGAGTGTCTCTGTGTATCTGGCCGCTAGTCAGGTATTTATTTCTGTAGTGCCTCCAAATGAGGTCATCAAGATGCAAGCTGATTGACAGTTTAGACTCCACCCCTTCACCAGTTGACACCAGATGGTGTAACTGCCACTAAGATCAAACCTCCCCTCTGCTTGCTGTCTGCTCCTGTATGGATTGACAGTCTCAGCAGTCCTGCACATATCACTACGAGTTGCACTTGACTCATAGATATGATTTTTGGTTTAAGTATTTGTCTATGACTTATGTTTACATCTACTTTAATTGTCTCATTAGTTTACTCTCTATCCTCCTTTGTAGACTGCAGATAATTGTCATCAGAACAAATTTTGAACTCAACAATATCCTGGTAACTTCTTTCAGCACCTTTGTAATTCACTTTCATTCTGATGGAAAAAATGCCTCAACAGGAACAGGTGAGTGGCTATACACACACACACACACACACACACACACACACATATATATAATATATATATATATATCTTTTTTTTTTAAGGCATCACTGCCCTGGTGGTGGGAGTAGGAGGCCCAGCCTTTGCTCCTGTGAGCAGGAATTGAACCTCCATCCCAGTGGGCCGCAGTCCCGTGCACAACCACTACGCCACCCGGGCTCAGCCCTCATATATTTTTATAGGCAGTTTTAGTTACAATTTAAAATCTTTTAATTAAAATCAGAAACTATTGGTTGTATAAGTGGGAAGCCCAAACAAAAATCTTTTTTCAGCACTGATGAAATCCAAGAGTGCTGTCAGCAAATGTAGAGATCTGTAAATTATCCCTGTCACTACATTGACTATCTTCTCTGACAACCGTGCCTCCTTACAGTCTACTAACATACTAAGATTGGGAAAGAAAGTACTGATTCTCCTTGTAGCAAAATCCTTGGATAGCTATAGACTAGCTTGATTTATTCACATGTCTACTCTTCTTTTTTGGGGGGGGAAGCGCAGAATCTGAAATTTAATTTCACTTGAATTCACAATTAGCATCTATAGATACAGAAGTCAGTAAAGTGATAGATTCCATTGGGCCAAATATCTCCTAAAAGTTTGAAATAGCAAAGATATTACTTTGGGGGCCTGAACCAAGCTGTAGTATTTTGGTTTTAATAAATCATTTTATTGGGAGGGGTACTCTTGCGAATCTTATAACAATCCATCATTGAAGTACATAAAGCACACTTGTACATATGTTGCCACCAACAGTTCCAAAACATTTTCTTTCTACTAGAACCCTTGACATCAACACCTCTTTTTTCCCCTCTCTCCTCCCCACTCCCCCCTCATGAATCCTTGCTATTTCATATCTGTTTTCTCCCTTCACCCACATTTCTGTTATTCATTCCCCTTGAGGGTTAGCTATATATCCAACCTATGATGCGTTTCCCCTTTCTCCCCCTTTCTCCTTACCACCATCCTCCTACCCTCCTATCACTACTCCCACTACTGTTCCTGGGGGTTTAAAATGTCCTGAATTCCATGTGTTGAGAGCTGGAATCTGTGCCAATGTGTGTTCTCCGGTCTAGATGAATTTAGGGAAAGGTCAATTGTCTACAGATGGGCTTTGGGTATCCACTCTAATACCCTTTGTCCATATTGATATAATTGTTTGTTTGGGAAATTTGATACCTGACACCTGATCCTGTTGACACCTCATGATCACACAGACTGGTGTGCTTCTTCCATGTGAGCTTTGTTGCTTCTTTGCTAGATGGCTGCTTACTTAAGACCCCAGACCCTATATCTTTAAGAAAAGTCTTTAAGACCCCAGACCCTAGCCGGGCACTATCTGTTTTCTTCACCATATTTGGTTAAGCACCCATTTTGTTTGCAGCAATCCTTTTGGAAAGGTGAATATCAGAGAATGCCAGATTACTAGAACAAAGTGTTGTGTTTAGGGAGGTTTTGAGTAGCGGGCCGAAGACTGTCAGTTCTCTTAATCTTTAACATATAAATATATGTACATTAACATCTATTGCCATCATTATAGATTAATATATTTACATAGATATGTGCCTATTGCTATGCCTCTATAAATAGCTTTTGCCTCCTAGTTCTTTTTTCTATGTCTTTTCTCTTTTTTTCCCGTTCCACTATCATGCTCACCCTCCATTATGCTCTCAGTAATTCCTCTCAGATGCACAGCATTTGATCATACTAGAGATCAATTTTAGATCTCTTATGCCCTAATCCCTGACTTTGTTGTCTCCCTGCTCCCTCCTCTCCCATGTCTCCCGGGACTTCCAGTCCTGTTGCTTTTCTCACTGGGCTATATCTTCAGTGCTGTCCTCTATATTACATTCTTCTGGGGAGGTGTCAACATAGCTGGCTTGGTCCCGGCCCCATTGTCCTCTCTGTTATGTAGCTGCTCTGTGCAGGTATGGTGCCCTCAAGACTTGGTGTTCCAGAATGGGGCCTGGTTCTTCTCTCCCTTTCCTGTGGAGACATGACCATTTTTAAACTTTTAAGAAGGTGGGGGCTTGAGGTTTTCTAGTTCCTTTGAGCAGACCTGTAGCATGTAGCCATTTCAGAGTACAGTATCAGACCACATGGATTAAAGAAGAAATTAAGTTCAGCCATGCCATAAATAGAAGGGGAAGCAAAACAGGTGAAAATACTTTTGTCCAAAACCTATAGAAAGAGTCATGACAACAGCTCTCCATTTTCCCAATCTTCCCTCTGCTTAGAGAGGGGAAGAAAACATATTCTTAGGACTTTCAAAAATATTCCATCATAAATTTTGGATGACATTTTGTGACTTTAAATTACAGTAATGCTAGTTTGAATATGCCCCAAATTTTGAGCTTTTAAATTCAACATCATGAATATAGCACAGTGCTTTTGTTATAAAGGGAAGCACTCACAAAAAAATTATTTTTTTTAATTAATTGCTGTTGAACTTTCAAGAAAATATAATTATTGACACCACAAAAATGGAGACTTGGCATTCAAATGTAGACACTATAATCAGGAACTAAATGTAAATTGTGAATACTGAAAATTAAAATATGGTCCAAATATATATCACCAACAAAGTTTGAGAACCTTGAAGAGGGAAGTTTCACCCAAGGTGGGAAGGCAATTACAAGGAACTGACCGTTTAAAACAGGTGAGGGAGCTAAAAGGAGATTTGGTCAAAAGAACAGGATAACTGAGAGATCTTGACAAGTCAGGGAAGGAAGATACGTATCAATAAAAGTCCTTAACTGTGAATAATACATTTAATTATTGAAACTGAAAGCAGAGTAAACATCCTGTTTACTTTGATTTAACAATTCCCCCCCTTTTACCTCAAGCTAGAAGATGAAAACAGACAAGTCTATTGTAATTTTCTCAGCAATCAGTTTCACTTCTTGATCACAGCATAGATTTTTCAAGGCAGAAAAAATTGTTAAGATAATAAGAAAACATTTTCATGGGTTTAAAACATTTATTTAGTGATAGTTTTCCTGCGATCATTCAAGTTTATGAAATTCATTTGCAAAATGATACTTTTCATTGTGTCTAAGAAAGTTGTAAAAATAAGATAAGAAAGCCATCAATCAATTGCAAATGCATACTTTCTAAGCATGCACTAATAATTTATAAGTCTGAACCTCTCTTCATGACCCATCACTCACTTGTTCTGACTCATTCATGACTTGAACAGATAGTCCTTGAGTGCTGACTTGATGCCAGCTTCAGAAGCTTCCTGGATGCTGAACCACACAGGTGAAGACACTCATAGTCCCTATTTTAGGGAGTTTAAATTCCAGTGATGGGAACAATGAATAAGCAATGAATCATAGTAATAAAACAGCTTAAATTATCTGTCTTGTGCAAGAAACAAGAAGTGTTGCTATAGGGAATAATAAAGGGGCTTTAGACCAGGCTATCTTAGAAGTTGATGTTTCCATGATGATACAAGGAAGGGAAGGATCCTTCTGTAGAAAGACTGGGAGGAGATGTGTACCAGGTAAAGGGAACAGCACAAGCACATGTTTTAAAGTCAAAAGGTGCTGGAAAATTTCATAAAGTTTAATATGTCAGGGTTTCAAATCTTTTAGATTATTATAGATTTGGGGAAAGAATTTAAGTTTAACTTTAAGTAAAATAGAATGCGTCAGAGGGTTTAAAGCAGGGGAATGATGAATTTTACTTACATATAAAACATGTACTCATCAAGTAAATGTGTTATCAGAAGCCAATATATTTATTATTTAAGACTTTAAAAAAAATCTGTTGCCTTTGAGGCAATTCTGATTCCTGGTAGCCCAAGTGTTACAGAGTAGAATTGCCCCTAGGACTTTCTCGTGTGTACACTTTACAGTTGCAGATTTCCAGACCCTTCTTCCACGGTGCTATTTGTGCCACAACTGACATAATAAAAGACCAAAAGTCACTTATAACATGCTAGATGTCCCACCAAAAATAATAACTAAGTAAGAGCTGCTTATGTGAATAATAATGGGAATAATCTCAGCCTTATTAAAGGAAGTGTAAAGATGATACTAAGAAAAGGCTTAGAGAAGGGCTGAGCCCCGGTGGCATAGTGGTTGTGAGCGGGACTGCGGCCCACTGGGACGGAGGTTCAATTCCAGCAGTGGGGCTGGGCCTCCTACTCCCACCACCGGAGAGCAGTGATGCCCCCCCCCCAAAAAAAAAGGCTTAGAGAAGGCCAAATTGAAAATGAGAAAACAATTCCCTTCACTAGCAAAATACAAACTCACGGCCATCTAGTATCTTCTGAATCATAGCGACTGTAGAGAGCAAGGGAGAACTGCCCCTACAGGTTTCTGACAAGAGCTCTTCATGAAAGTCGAAAACCCCATTTTTCTCTTTTACAACGGCTGGTGGGTATCAGTCCAGCACATAACAATTGTGTCAATAGGGCTCCGTAAAAATTCCTTTGGAAGGAATATTACATTACAGAGTCAATAACAAACACAGCATTTACTACGGGAGAGGTAATGTTTAAAGCACATGTGTAAACACATCTAAATCTCATGATGAGTTGCTATGGTTAAAGTTGCTTTATACTATTAAACCCATTTAATCCTTATAAAAATGTAATGGTTACTTTTATTATCCCTGTTTTACCAACACCATGACCACCAAAAACCAAAAACTTGAAGTGTTAAATTCCTTGTCAAAGATTACAGAGCAAGGACTGAGTCCCGGTGGCGTAAGTGCTTGAGTGCGGGACTGCAGCCCGCGGGCTTGGCGGTTCAAATCCAGCGGCGGCTCTCAGGAGAGCACTGGGTAGCGCCCACGACCACCAGAGACAGTGATGCCCCCCCCCCAAAAAAAGCAAAACAAAACAAAAAAGATTACAGAGGTTAAAGGGGTTAGAGGATAAAGGGGTTAGAGCTAAGATCCATGTAACCCAGGCAACCTAAGTGTAGAGTGAAGACCGCCGAACATGGTCTATTACACACACAAAGTAGCATAGACTTGCTTAGGATACTTGTATACCTCACTTTCTGTTGGCAAGCAAGGTGGCAAGTCACTTTCTTTCAGGAAGTAGGTGCGTTGAATGAGCGATACACTAAAGGATGGAGACATCTCCAACAAACTCCATGAGGATACACTGGACCCCCGAACGTCCCATGATGCACTTTATATTATGTAAATCTCTACTGGTGGAGATATCATAAGACTTTGCATGCTTTTAGAAAGGTTCCTCTTATAATCCACACAGAACAAAAGATAAAATGACTGTCTTAAAAAAATCACTTCAGCCACAATACTACACAAAAATACTACTCTGTATTCATGACATAGAAAATATGTCATGACTCATCCACAGAAGAGCAGGAGGCAACTTCACACGATTTCATATGTTGTATATGCATACTTAGCTCAGATAGACTAACTCTAAGCTTGTATTTCATAACAATCCCTCCTGTAAAAAGAGATAAATGATTTGTTAGAAGATCCACACTTGAGTTTGCCTAATGAAACAACCTCAAATATTTAACATTTTATAACTGTGTGTTTCAAAAATGATTATTTTATATAGTAAAGTATGGAGAGCTCCATAATAAGTACACTTTGCTTAACATCAAAATGTAAATGCTCAGTAGCTTTCATAAGGAATGCCAAAATGCCCTGCAGCACGGATGTCACTGAGAAGCACAAGGCATCTTCGTAAAGTCCTAAGTATCTGCTCAAACTAAGCTACCTCACTAGTCCCAGTTGCTAATTTGGATGCTTAAAATTAATTTTTCTTTTAGTGCTTCAAGTTTATTTTAAAATGAATTAATTGTAGGTATTCAATCTCTTTTGAAGTGTGCAACAATTATCTTAAAGAGGAACTTGTCACAAATATTCAAGTGTTTCTGAGCTGTATAAACATCCCAGAGGAGCCCAGTGGCATAGTGGATTATAAATTGTGCTGCTAAACCATAAGCCAGAGTCAGAAGTTTGAAACATCAGTGGATCCACAGGAAGATGATGGACTTTCTGCCCCCTTAACAATCTACAACCTTGGAGATCCACAGAGGCACTTTTACTCTGTCCTATAGGAAAGCTGTGGTTCAGAATGGACTCAATGGCAGTGAATTTGAGACATATTTCAGAACAACTTCAATATTACATTAAAATAGAAAGAGGATATCCTTCTTAATTCTCATGCCATGGAAATAACTACAACACTCTGGTGCTTTGTAAAATATGATGAGTCGCTGCACCACAAAACAGGTCTGAATATAGTTTTAGATTCAAATGGACTAGCAAGAAAGGCCTAGTGATTAATTTTTGAAAATCAGACAATAAAAAACCTAGGATCATATTGGTATGATTTACAATCAACCTGAGGATGGCGCAGGGATAGGCAGCACTTAGACATAGCACTTAGACATAGCAAGAGGATGCAAAAATAGAATGTAGCAATAGAATTTTTCAGCTTTTTTTTTCCGTTTTCTGACATGTGTGTGCATCTCAAACACAAGTTTATCATGCAAATACGTCTCTACAACTTTTAAAAATACGAACTATCCATATACATTGAGCATCATTCTCTGTCATATACATCTCCCACAGCTGTTTAAGAGCATGGAACCCTGCATTTCAAAATGGTCCTTTGTGGTGAGTGGTTACAGAGTGGATTGCTAAGGACAAGATCCAGCAGTTGGAAACCACCAACCTCTCTCCCAGCGGGCGGGGGTGGGGAGGGAGATGAGGGTTTCTACTCCTGTGAAAGCCATACTCCCACAAACCCACAGGAGCGGTGCTGCTCTGTTCTATAGGAGTGCGAAGAATTGGCATTGCCTTGATGGCACTTACTGCTCCTTTGGTTTTTTGAGCCTTGGACTGGGCATAAAAAGGCATAGTCATATAGCTAAGTCTTCCTCAAGAATTATTTAAAATGTATAATAAATTTTTATTCTCCCTTTTAGCAATAAAACCTAGTTATCAAAAGCCATAGAGAAAGATGCGAAGGTGCAAAGGAGCAATGACAGCTTGAATTTAAAGGAATTCCATTAGGAAATACGCCAACATCACCTAGCTGCGTGATTTTACAGCTAACAAAGAATTTATTGCTAATAAAGGAGTAATCATATTGAAAGTGAGTTTTTGCAAAGACAGTTGTTAAAGGGAAAGTCTGTCGTCCCAGTCATGTCAGGGTTCTCTGGGTTATGGAAATAGACTCTTTCAGGACTACAGCTCAGGAAATGGAGTATAACAGGTCAAGTACTGTCTCAATTTGGGGCAGGCCACTGGACAGAGTGCTCCTGGCACGGGTCAGTGCCCCAGCTGAAATGAAAAAGAATATAAATAGATCCAATTAAAAGCAATCCCCTTTTGGAGGTCACTTTGGCCTTAAAATAAGACAGACAGGCAGATCTGCCTATCTGTGGATAAAGGGAAAAAATTAAAATCTCTCTCACCTTCCATGAATGGAGTGGAATGAATAACTGGGGTTTAAGAAGTAAAGTCCTATGAGCACAAACAGGAAATTATCTAAAGAGTTGTTTGCTGCAGTTCAATTGTTATGTCAGATCTCTGACATTAAGAGACTAACTATTAAAATGCAACCGGCCTAAGCTTCCATTGTTAAAAAAAACAAATGAACAAACAAACAAAAACTCACCTCTATGGAGTCCATTGCAACTCATCAGAACCCTCTAGGGTAGGGTGGACCTGCCTCCGAGGTTTCTGGAACTGAAACACTTTGGGGTTGTCAAAAGTCTCATCTTTCTGTTGTGGAGCTGCTGGGGGTTCAAACTGCTGACCTTGCAGAACACACACCCACGTTGAACCCTAAGCCACCAGGGCTCTTGGACATCAAAACCAAAAGAGTTAAAATAATTGTGCAGACAAGTTAGAAACGGTAATTTAGAAGAATATTTTTAATATAAATACATTAAAATAGCAAGTTATATTAATTGAATTACGGCGTGAGTTCCAACTTCACCTTTAGCCCTATAACGGCGGAATTTTTAATTTCAGGGAAAAAAATTTCTTGGTATTATTCTTTACTTTCATAGTTATCAATTACATAACAACCAAAATACATTAAAATATAAATATAATTTCAGTACCAGATATGTTTAATTAAATGTATTTAATTAAATGTTATGAAAACGTCACACTCACCATTATTAATTACTAAATAATTTCTTTTCTAAAGAATATGTCAGGTGGAGTACTTACTTAAAGACGTGATTCATAAAGATCATTATTAGCGGTTTGAGCCCCGGTGGCATAGTGGTTGAATGCGGGACTGCGGCCCACAGCATTGGCTGTTCAAATCCAGCAGCAACTCTCCAGGAGCAAGGCTGGGCCTTCCTACTTCCCACAGAAAAGAGAAAGAAATCATTATTAGCAAACAGAAGAGTCTCAATTTGAATGTAATACTCTGCTCAGTACAGCTATATAATCATTAAGTTTTCTACTTCTTTTATCTGAAATAACTTATAAGATAACTTGGTCATACACAGCCAACTATGTGACTTATCAGACACTGGTAAAAATCCCCTGGATGGCTTACCAAAACCAGGGTTTCATCCCTAACATTATGAGTAGTTGTGTAATACTAAACAAGTCAATTCAACCAACAGTGTTATAATTCTGGTCCTCTCAAAAAAACAAACAAACAAACAATTAAACTTTGTAAGGTCTTTTCTAAATTCAAAATTCTAATTTTACTGGTTACTAGTCACTAGAAGTTGGGATCAATTTGATGGCAGTGAGTTTTCTTTGTTCTTTTAAGTATCATTGATACAATTTTTATTTAAAATTCAATGGCTTTTTATTTTATTTTTTAGATCCCGGGGACAAAAGTTCTGAGAAATATTTTTCTAAAAATTAGAGTGTATCATCACCAAAAATTCTGTTGCATTTATATTATTCCTACTTTGTTTATTTATATTATTTCTACTTTGTTTATTTAAAAGAGAAAATTTTCAGATAGTATAGAAAAATAAGGATTCCATGATTATACATGAAAAAACATAATTTAAATGTAGGTATGGTGAAAGCAATTGCAGTGCCTATCACTACACCCAGCTGTCTCTTGGTCATGGTAAATGAATTCAATTTACATCTACTCCATTTAGCTAAAAATCCCATCTCAACAGCGCTGTAAGGTTGGGGTTCTGGGAGAAACAAGGAAACAATATAGAAAAATTCAACAGCATCAAGCATTTTGGAAAGTTTCATTAAAAGTGAAGCATATGATATTGAGCATAATTTGTTCACAACTTTAATCAGCCCAAATCAATCATTTAAAAGAAAGCCTGCTAAGAGTATTTTTCCCACTTAAAACCCAAACTCCAAACAAACCCAGCTCAGGGAAAAGAAATGCAGTGACAACACTCAGAGACCTCTTTGAGAAAAGGCTTGAAGGCTGCTTATATAGCTTAACTGTACTTACCTTCTAAGCTCTGGGCTTGTCCTGCTAAAGGACATCAAAATATTTGTAGTGTGCTGCAAGACTAAATGAAAATACACACTCTTGTGTCCTTTGTGACTGTTTTATTTCTTGGAAAGTGCATCCGGAAATCCACAGTTTAAAAGTGCCCTCTCTGTCTCTGTCTTTATTTTTTGCTCTGGTCTACAAGATTAACTTTTGAAGTCCACCTAGAAAATATTTCTCAAAAGATGAGGAAAGTGAAAGTAGCAGATGTCATTTGAAGAAATGTCATACTTGCTCACTCATAAGTATACCATACGCTACACCACACACATAAACACATGCTTTTTAAAACACAGCTCACTGCATAAATCAAGTATTGATCACCTGGTACATTTTTAATAGCAACAAAAGTAATAAGAATGTGTAAGCTTGTATGCTCATTTTTTTTAAGCGATTGGGCTGCTAACCACCTGACACTTAGACAGTTCAAGTCCCCCAGCCACTCTGCAGGAAAAAGATGAAGCTGTTTTGCTACCCTAAATATTTACAGTCTTGGAACCCTGAGGCCACTGGACAAAGAGCATTGGTAAGGCCAGAACTCACTCAATAGCACAGTAGGTTTATATATTTTTAAACTATGACTAAAATGCCAATCAATATGTATATAAGAAAGTCAATTTAATGCAAATATTATTCAGTTCTACATACCAATTACAAAAGCTGACTTTATTTAATAATTAGACCATCTTCTTCAATATGAACTTGATCAAACATGTAATTAATATACACTAGTAATGATTGGCAGTTGGTTCACAAGTTAAACATAAAAAAAGAAATATTAGTAGTGGAAAATAGGTGATAGAAATTAAGCAGATCACTTGAAAGAATTTTTAAAGACCAATTATTTCTATTTTTAAAATGTTTTTCAGGGCTGAGCCCTGGTGGCATAGTGGCTGAGTGCGGGACTTCAGCCCACAGGATTGGTGGTTCAAATCCAGCAGCAGCTCTCCAGGAGCAAGACTGGGTCTCCCACTGCCACCAGGGGGCAGTGATGCCCACAAAAAAAACCAAAACAAAATATAATGTTTTTTAGCAACATATATAGTGACTATACATATGGAATTCACTAGATGGAATCAAATTGATTACAACTGTAGGAAGAGCAGAAGGAGTAATTCAACATAATAAGCCTAAAAGGAAGCCAGGAACTACCTGTGGCACAGATCAAGAACTATTTAAATTAAGATTAAAATCAAAGAAAAAAAATTTTTAAACCACCAGAGCCAAAATATAGCCTTTTATTCCATGTGGATTTTGAGAACATCATTAATAGATTTGACTTATTGAACACTAATAATAGAAATCTAACAAACTGTTTGATATTACCAAGAACATCATACATGAAGAAAGCAAAAAGAGATTTCAAAGACAAGCAAGAAAGAAAATATCAAAGTGGATGTCAAAAGAGACTAAAATAGTTGCTCTTTTGATTGTAAAGTGTCTAAAGCAAATGAAGGAAATAATACAGTAAAAGAACGCAAAGAACAGTTTAAGAAGACAAAATTTTATATTGCAATGTACAAAGACCTAGAATTAAAAAGTCAAAGAAGAAGACATTGAGTTTTCATGCTGATGGAGCTGAAGAAACTAGTCAAGCCTCAAGTTTTAATAATGAAAGATTCTTTGGGCAAAATATGAATGATGCAGGAAGCATCAAAAGGAAATGGAAAGAATACATATTGTCAAAAAGAACTGGTTGAAATTCAACTATTTCAGGAAGCATCATATAAGCAAGAACCAATGGTACTCAAGGTAAACGTTCAAACTGTATTGAAATTGCTAGCTGGAGACAAGGTTCCAGGAATTGATGAAATATCAATTGAAATGTTTCAATAAGCTGCTAAAGCATTGGAAGCCCTTGCTGGTATATTCCAAGAAATTTAGAAGACAGCATCTTGGAGAACTGACTGGAAGAGATCCATACTTGTACCTATTTCAAAAAATAGATGACCCAAGAGAATGAACAAAGTGTAGAACAATATTATTAATGTAAAATGCAAGTAACATTTTGCTGAAGATCATCCAACAATGGTTGTAACAGGATATGGAATAAGGGATATCATTGCTGTTGCCAGATGGATCTTGGCTAGAAGAAAAAATACAAGAAAGATATTTACTTTTAAATGTGTGGACCATAACAAAGGATAGACAGTCTTGAGAAGAACCCGGACCCAATCTCAACTATGTGGGCTTCTGCCCCTCCCCCCAGAAGAAGTTACTTTAGAAGACAACACTGAAGTTTGCACAAGAGGGACATGTCTGACCTTGCAAGCAAATGAAGGGAGAGGAAGAGAGATTGAAGTACATCCTGGCCCACCAATGCTTGAGGATGATCTCTCCACTCAGAACAGACAATGCACAGAGGCCAGATGGTCAACTCCACTGTGAGACACCACATTCCCTTCTGACTCAAGGTCCTATGGGGGACAACACTGGAGACATAGTGCCAGGATTGCAGACACCTGTGCATTCCACACTGGACAGGGATGTGCAGCAGAACAGCAGGGAAGGGGGCTGGCTATCAAAAGCCATAGCATCTGGAGTCTTAAAGGCTTGAAGGTAAACAAGTGGTCATCTAGCTCAGATGCAACAAAGCCTACAAGGAAGAAGCACACCTGTCTGTGTGACCACGAGGTGTCAAAGGTAACAAGTATCAGGCACCAAGATACTAACAAATTTATTAGTGTAAATGAAGGGAAGTACAGGTTGGGGACCCAAAGTCCATCTGTAGGTAACAGACTTCTCCTTACAGAGGGGCAGCAGAGACAAGACAAACTAGGTAGGGTATAGTGTAGCAATGATGAACCATACAACTTTCCTCTAGTTCTTCAATGCTTCCATCTTCCCACTATCATGTTCCCAACTCTACCTTACAAATGCAGCTGGACCAGAGGTTGTACACTGCTACAAATGGGAGCTGAAAGCTGAATCCAGTGCAAATGGTTCCTTAGGGACCAGTGATAAGAATGACAATACCAAGAGGGTGGAGGGAAGGTGGAGTGGAAAGGGGGAACCAATTGTAAGGATCTACATATGACCTCTTCCCTGAGATACAGACAATGGGGAGGTGGGTCAAGGGAGACTTCAGACTGTGTAAGATATGGCAAAATAATAACAATTTATAAATTATCAAGGGTTTATAAGGGAGGGTGTTGTGGGAAGGGGGAAAATGAGGAGGCGATGTCAAGGGCTTAGATAGATAGTGAATGTTGTGAGAATAATGAGGGCAGCGAATGTACAGATGTGCTTTATACACAAAGGACTTATGTATGGATTATGATAAGAATTGTATGAGCATCCAATAAAAGGAAATTAGAGAGAGAGAGAGGCAATTCCAGAATGCTTCATTGTGCTTAAAGGGAACATGTGACAGATCAAGAGGCAGTTATTTGAATAGAACAAGGTCAAAGTATGTGTCCGTTTGGTATCCTTTTGCTATATTTATTCAATCTGAGAATGTGACCCAAAATTGGAAGAAAGGTTATTTATAAACTTTGAAAGACTGACAATACTACAAATACCATTTGTTAAGAGCCAAAAGAATTTAAAGCATTTGCTGTTGATCAAGACATGAAACCTTCAGCAAGGATTATAAATCAGAGTAAACATAAAGCAAAATTCCACCAAATGGACCAATAGAAAACGTGACATCCAGAAAAAGATTGACACCAAGAATTTCTACTTGATTGGACCCACAATCAATGTGCATGAAAGCAGTGTACAGAAAAATCAAAGGGAGACATTCCATTACTCAAATCTGCTACTCAAGATCTCTTTACCATGTTGAAGAGCAAGGTTGTCATCACTTTCAGGGCTATGGTATGCCTGTTGACATTTTGGTAACATTAATGATCCCACATAGAGGCGAAATTTGGACATTGAAAAAGGGAGATCCATAAAGAATCAACACATTAATATTATTTGGCTGGCAAAGAATATTGAAAGCACAATGGACTTCCAGAGGAAAACAATAAATCTGACTTGGAAGAAATACAACCAAAATTTTCCTTTGAATCAAAAGTGTGAGGTTTTGCCTCACATACTTTAGACATGTTTTAAGGAGACAGCAGTCACTGGAAAAGTACACAATGCCTGATAAAGTAGAAGAGCAATGAAAAAGAGGGGGGAATACTATGAAATGAATTGACACAGTGGCTGCAAATATGTTGAGTTTTCTTTTAAAACACAATTTTGAGTATGATTCATGAGCAGGCAGTATTTCATTCTATTGTGCATAATGTTACCACAAGTAGGAACCAACTCAATGACACCTAGCAATAACAAAAAAAAATGAGAACCCCAAATTAGACATAATTAAACTCTTTCAAAGCAAATTAGATCACATCTGGGAAATATGCCTATGTCTTGTCTATTAAGTTCAATACTAGTGGCACTACGAAACTACTCATCTAGTAATTGTGTTCAATGATGTTGGATAATTTGTTGAATAACCTTTCACCTTTCATTCTGAACAATATTTGTGGCATTTAAAGGTAAATATATAAAAAAATCAATGACCCTTTTATATTGCCAAACTTGGTGTACTGTTGTTGCTGCTAGGTTCACAGTCATAGGGAACCCTTGCATAATTGAAGGAAACCCTGCCTGGCCCTACAATATCCTCAAAATTGTCTTTGAGTATAGTGTTGTAGCCACAGTGTCAATTTCTTTCATCACATGTCTTTCCTTTTTTTCATTGCTTTTCTACTTTACCAAAAATGGTGTCCATTTCCAGGAAAGAGTTCCAGGTTCTGCGCCATTCTCACAGTTTGAGTGCATTGATTTGGCCACTGTGTTGATTCACCTTATCTTATCAAGGTTATCCTCTTTTTGACTGGCCCTATAACCTTACCAAGTATGATGTTCTTTTCTGGAACTAGGCTTTCCTGATCAGATGTCTAAAGAACATGACATGGAGTCTCACCATCCTTTCCCAAAAGGAGCATGCATTCGAGCTGCATTTGTGCCAAGACAGTTTTGTTTGTTCATCTGGTAGTTTGTGATACCTTTAATATTGTTCCCAAGCATCATAATCGAAATGCATCAACTTTTTATCAGTTTTCCTTATTCAATGTATACCTTTAGCATGCACGTGAGGCAGTTGAAAATACTATGGCTTGAGTGAGGCACACCTTAGTACTCAGAGTAACATCCTTGCTTTTCAAAAAGCTTTACTCTAAAGAAGTCTTGTGCAGCATATTTACTCAATGCAATTTGTCCTTTGTTCTCTTCACTGCTGCTTTCATGAGCATTCATTTCAGATCCAAGTAAATGAAATCATTGACCCCTTCCATATTTCCTCCATTTACCATGATGTGACCTACTGATCCTGTTGTGAGGATAACGGTTTTTCCATATTACGTTGAGTTATAATGCACACATAAAGTTGCAATCCTTGATTTTCATCAGCAAGTGTTTAAAGTCCTTCTCATTCTCAACAAGGAGGATTGTGCCATTAACATATGGCAGGTCGTTAATAAGTCTTCCTCCAATCCAGATACTGCAATCTTCTTCATAAAATGCAACTTCTCTGATGATTTTCTCAGTGAACAGATCGAGTAAGTAAGGTTACAGGAAATGATTCTTATGCACACCTTGTCTTATTTTTAAACCATGCAGTGTTTACTTGTTCTAACACTGTTTCTTGATCTATGTACAGGTTCCGTATGAACACAATTATATGCTATAGAATTCTCATTCTTCCTAAAAGTTATGATGCACACAATTTTTGCATCATCAATAAAACACAAATAAACTATTTCATTCTAGTATCTTGTGATAGCAAATAGAAATTTGCTTATTCAATGTGACACTATACCATTTGACCTACTCATAAGAATATGTTGAGGAATAATAACACATTTTTATCTTTTTATTCATTCCTTGGGTGCTGCAGACAGTTAAATACTTGACTATTAACTAGAAAGTCAGCAATTTTGAGGTATCTCAGAAAAGAGGGCTGGTGACTTCCTTCCAAAAGATCAGAATTTTGAAAAGTACATATATAGTTTTAAATATCTGGTAGAAATCATACTGAATATGAGTATTTGATTATATGAATGTATAGGGTCTGAGTTGAAGAAATCCAGGAGTTATTACCACATGAACTATTTTATAAACCAGGCACAAAATGTTTTAGATTAAAAAAACTAAGAAAGAAAATTATAAATGACTTACACCAGTTCATTGAGAACTCTGCTCTTTTAAAATTGAAAAGACCCTCAAAAAGAGCCATGGGAAGTGTGGTAGTTACATAATCTGGGGACAACTTGTGGAGGGATGGAGTCTAGCCTGTCAATCAGGGAGCAGTTTAATGACTTCATTGGGAGGCACCACAGAGATAAATAGCTCACAGGAGGCTAGACATGCTTGCTTCGTGGAAGATATTCCAGTAGACAAGACACATGGGGCTAAGCTGAGGACAGCCAGAGCCTTGGAGGTGGAAGACCCATGTGAAGACTCCTGCCAGCAAGGGTATGCGATCACTCCCACTGGATCCACAAGACTTCCCACCTACTGGCCTGTGATCTTCCTACATTCCACCTCATTGCATATCTGCATAATATCTAAAGAGGAATTTATGGACTAGTATCGACAGGGTAATATCAGACTTAAGGACTTGATCTGAAGGGGGTGGAGAGACTTTCTTAATGTACAATTGCTCTTTGATGTAAAATTCTCTCTTACATATAAATGAGTGCCTGTAAGAATGTGTTTCTTTAGTCCACCCAGAATAACACAAGAGGTAAGAAGAATGAATGAGAGGAGTATAAAGAATATTGTAAAACAAAAGGAGTATTTCAAAAGAAATAATCAACAATATTAGTTCTGCTACATCTAATGGGGGTAAATCCCCAAATATCCATCCACTTCGGTATTACATAAGTCACTGGTAATCTTAGCAAGAGATTGATGAAAATAGGGTGGGGAGTAGACATTCAAAGAAGATAAAAAAGCACTTGCAGAAATTATTTTCAGAATTTTGGGCAAAGGAGCAAAGGAATCACATGGCAGTTCTATCAATCAAAGTAATTAATGCTAGCTGCCTCCACAGACAAACCTAGGGATTTTATACAACAAACAATAAATGTTTATGTCTAATTCATGCAGTGAAATTCCTCATTCCTATCCTGTAGCTATGCCATCTGGAGGATGTGGCCACAATTTCACTGTGCCAGCAAAAGGATGGATGAAGGCATGTACCAGTTCTTAGTGTGTGCTACATGCCACTTCCCCTCACAATCCAGGGGCTACAAACACATTCATGTTTCTGGTGTAACCACCATGGGCGCTATAGGAATGTCCAGCAAGTGCAGGAAATAGTGATGCATCTCTACTGCCTTTACCATCATAACTGAAGCAGACTGTGAGGCCAAAGAAGGTGTCAGTTAGTTGACTGATTTATTTGTTTTGTTTTAGATGAGAGAGATTAGGACACAATATTATTTGATGAAAATAATTCAGTCAAAATAAAGAATCAAAGAAACAAGACAAAGGATGTCTCTGCACAGTATTTTATGGGAATGCGAGAGCATTCAAGAACATTCTATCTCGGACATCTCAGAAGGACAGTACTTTATAGGCCTCTAGAAAACAGGAGAAGGATTTGGTCTCTGACACTCTGTTAGTCATTGTCATAAAAGGTGGCAGTGGATACTAGTTCAGCTGTATTTATAGATTTTGGTGGTAGAAACTGAGGAGGTCCCAATGGATGGCATTTTTCCCATCTTAACCTGAAGCAAGGTTAGGGGAGGACCATGGAGAGCTTCATGCAGGGTGGAATGTAAGACCAGGAGAATGAGAATGGAAAAGACATGACATCATTTCAGTGGAGCATGGACGGTTTCCACTGGGCAGCCTATTGTGTTTATCGCCTGCCACTGTTCTCAACTATTCATGCATTAAAACACCTTAAATTAATTAACATAACTCAAATAAGTCACATGCTACAAGGAGCTTTGGTGTTATAGCGGGTTATGTGTTAGAATACTAATTGCCAGGCCAACAATCTGAAAACAACCACCAGCCCCATTCGGTGGGAGAAAGATGAGACTTTCTATGTTCATCAAGACGTGCACTCTTGGAGAACCCCCAGGAGCAGCTCTATGCTGTCTTGTGACTCGGGATCGACTAGATGGCAGGGTGCACCTCATGTCCTTGCTTATGTTACCCTTGAATTTATTCTTGCTGGTTCCTCTGCGTGTACTGTTCCCCCCAGTGCAGAGGCTGTCTGCCTGGCAAGTGTACACTCATCCTTCAGGGTTTGACTTAAGGACAGGCTCTTTCATCAAGCCTTCAAATCCCTTACCTTTCCTCCTCCAGGACTTCCTCACGATACACTGGGCAGCCTAGGACCCTGAACCTGGACATAGCTCCTTTAATTTTTAGAACCCACCACAGAGCAAGACACAAAAGCTGGAGATGCTCCAAATAGTTTGTGACCTGTTATAGGCATGTTAGCAGTATAAAATATGTGAAAGCCAAGCTTCTAAATGAAATTTGTCACTCTAAAAATCCAATCGAAATCCAAGATGTCATTAAACATTTAAAATACAATTTAACATAATGCAGTAGTACAGAAATCAACCCAAATTTACTAAGAGAAAAGGAGTGTCTGCTGGAACATAATAAGCCAGTTGCAATTCCAAAACACTGTAAA
Organism: Nesogale talazaci; assembly: GCA_004026705.1. Lineage (NCBI taxonomy): Eukaryota > Metazoa > Chordata > Mammalia > Afrosoricida > Tenrecidae > Nesogale > Nesogale talazaci. The sequence goes on along the minus strand of PVJH01002100.1, from coordinate 134,602 downwards.
TAACTAATTAAAAATTCTTTCTGTCATCAAAAAAATAGAATGCCTTGAGGAGTCTAACCCGCTTTCCCCAACTCATTTAGCTCCTTCCCTACTGTATAAACATGCTTTACCAAATAGACACCAGCTTTGCAGAGGTATTTTTGAACAATTGAAATATGAAAGTAAAAAATTTGTTAAAGCCTGCCATCTGTTTTGTTTTTCTTCAAGCACAGTGATTTTATCTTTCCTGAGATTCAGACAACCTTACCCTTTATAGCAATTCATTAAAACTTCGCTGCAGGAGGAAGGTGAATGGGAGAATCACAGCTATGGGGTATGAAAAATCACCCTTTCTGCTCTATTTTCTATATTCAAACCTCCCAATTAATCCAGGCTGCTTTGATCATTTTGAAACATTGTTTTCAGTTTTCCAACCTTTAAGGTCAGAAAAATTGGGGGCTAAGTTCCAACTTGACAATTTATGTTGCCATAGTTATGTCCTCTATACCATTCCACAAATCCAATACAAATAATTGGCACAATTCTCAAAACCAAATTGAAGGCTAAGTTTCTAAAATCACCGCCATGAATCATATGTGCACCTGCACACAATTAGGGAGCAAGCTATTAGTCTGACAAAATTTAATTCATGGAGTGTTTCTGTAACTCACTGCCTCCTTCCAGTCTATTCCAACCCATAGCTACCCTCTTGGACAAGGTAGATCCGTAGGGGAACAGTGAGCCCGGGCCTCCTCCGTGGAGTGACCAGTAGTCCGAGTCATACCCCACTGCACTACCAGCGCTCTTGAGGTTTTGCCTAGTGCTTTCAAATGTTTGGGGTCCAAGGAAACGTTAAAATATGGCCCCTGTTCTTCATTAAATTTCAAAACTACATGTAACTTCAAAAGGAAAGGAAATTCCCATCTCCAGAAGAAATCATGGATTGAAATTGCAGTGGCCTGGGAAAGCGCGAATCACAAAATAACGGAGGGTCGCAGGTCGCACACCATATGCATGACCCAGAGTAGCTCTGAGTCTCAGTATTTTCATCTGTGAAATAAGACCATTGAGCATTTTGATTGATAAGACTAATCTGAGTGCTACACTTCCATGACAGACAAGAAATGCCAGCATAACATTCAGGTCTTATTGAGAAACCTGAGTATCTTTTATCTAACCTAGTGTAATTAAACCCAATAGCTTTTCATAACTTTTGAGCGTTCAAAGGAACCACATGCAAACAGGAATTGGAAGAAGTTTAAGAAGTACCCATAGAATGCAAGAAAGCAGAAGCAAAATTCATGGTAATGAATGGCTATACAAATAATTTTTCCCATGTAGTGGTTGTGTGCAGGACTGTGGCCCACAGGGATGGTGGTTCAAATCCAGCAGCAACTCTCCAGGAGCAAAGCTGGGCCTCCTACTCCCACCAGGGGGCAGCATGCATACAAAAAAACAAATATTGTTTCCATTCTTTAGATATGCCTGTTCACTGCTTCTAACTCACCTATTATTTATTCTCCTTTCAGGTAGTATTTTCATCTAAATCAATAACGAAAGGCATTATTGGCTATTGCAATGTCTCTCTTCAGCTCAACTACCAGTGTCAGAAAATCTTGAATAACAGAGATTTAATGGGAAGAGAAGGTTTTCTGTTAGTCCTCAGAAATTAGACATCTCTGAGCTGGCAGGGTAACTCTGGGATCATTGTGGGGCACAGGTTCCCTCTGGCTTGAGGCTCTCTCATTTTTTTCTACAGGAAGATTCATTATTCAGCCATTGAGGGCTACTCCAGCTTTTTGACATGTGCATGCTAGGAACTTGGATGGCAAAAAGGTAATAGGATACTGCCTAGAAATTGTACACCACTTTCTCTGACATCCAAAAGGCATAGCGAAATAAAAATACAAGAGAGACCAAAACATATAGTTCTCTTTGGGGAAATTCTTTTGACCAACTAATATCTGGATTATAAACTCATTACTTGAAAGGGAGAATGGATATTGAGGAATGGTAACTCTCATTGGACCTCAGGCCTTTGTACAGCATTTCACTTTGGTCTTTGGAAGTAATACTGTCTAGTAAGTTTTAGGAAGATCTAGATTCCAGTCTCTTTGGCTGTGGCAGTTGCATAATCTGTCAACTTGCAAAGAGGTGAGTCTAGCCTGTCAATCAGGTCACAGCCAATGAGGTTTCTGTGTGGGCATGGCCTTTTCTTGAGGATTCTGGGACCACCTGTGATTCTCCCTGGAGATGGGACACACTCTCTCTCTGCTACACATTCATGTTGACAAGTCACATGGAGATACACTGATGGAGCCAGAGGTCTGGAGCTGGAGGAGGCATATGGATACCCTTGCCAGTGCTGAGATGCTTCCACCACCACTGACTCTACACGATTTTCCTCTCCCTGCTCTGTGATATTTCTGCATGGGCATGTGAGTCTAAAGAGGAATTTATGGTCTTGTATTGGACATATGGGCTAATATTGGACTTATGGATTTGATGTGGACTGGATTCAGATGTTTCTCAATGTAGATTTGTTCTTTTCTATAAAGCTCTTTCTTGTACATATGTGAGTGTCCATAAATTTGTTTCTCAAGTCTACCCAGACTAACACATCTCTGATGTCTTTCCAAAAATCAATTGTTTTTAAAGAACATCTTCAACAGAAATCAAAATTTAAGCCTATAAATGAATATCACATTAAATAAAAAGTTTCATTGAATAAAATCCTGGCTGAAAGGAGAGTTTTAGAGTGCATTCTTTCCTTATCACCACAATATGCACTACAAATTCCACCCAAGCACCCAGCAATAAGGCCAAACTTAAAAAGGTCATTTTTGTAATTGCTCCTGGAGTCCTTTGCACTATCCTTCACTGGTTTTTGTTTTCTTCTTATTTTTTCTCTTTTAACTATATGGCATAGTATATGGCATACTTTTGGGGGGCTCTGTAGTGAGCTACTTATTGGGCTGCTAAGTTTAAAGTCAGCAGTTTGAAACTATCAGCTGATTTAAGGGCAAATGATGAAGCTGTCTACTTCTGTAAAGATTTATACTCTCCAAAAACTACACAAGAAATTCTTCTCTGCCCTATAGGGTCACTGTGAGCCTGAACTGACTTGATGACAGTGAGCTGAGAATAAAATTTGTCTTCAAAATCTAAATAGAGATTATGATTTGATGTCGTTGACTATTCAAGTTCACAAATTCACCAAATCATAGCTACTATAATCTTAGCAGACATTAATTTATGAATAAATTCTGACTTTCACACCATTAATAATATTAAATGTTAAATTGTTAAAAGGAATAATAACTAAGGTAATTAAAAGTAACAATAATAACCTAAGTGGGATCTATTACTATGAGCTATTCCAGTTTAATGGCAGAAACTCGGCTCTTAAAATGTCCCAGTGTGCACTCTATCCTGCTATTAAGTCCACAGATTATCTTTGGTTCTATTTGGTGACTGACTTCCCAGTCACTGGATTCACTTTATAGTCATCATGGTCTGCTGGGTGGATTCCAGAACTCTACAGTAAATAACTCAAGGGGATGACAGTTCTCAGTGTTAGTAGATTTATACATGCTTAAGACAATGTCAAGTGTTTGAAGATTATGCTCAAGCATCTGGTAAGTGTTATTTCACTTAAACCTGATGCATTTTTACTTTGAACTAAAAGACTGAAAATATTTTAGGATACTTTAGGAATATAAATATTATGCCCAGGAGTTTAAAAATAACTGTGACATAGTCCTTTGGCCACCTAACCCACGAACATATAATTCTTCAGAAATGTTTGTTTAGAATTTCCAAAGCAGACTCCATTCAGGCTTGGCTAGAGGTGAAGGTTCATACATAAATGATATAAAGAATGGCAGGGAGAGAGCTATCACTTGATACTTTCAAACTTTTAACATAAAGTAATAAACAAGATTGAGAGAAGATACACATGTTAAATTCTTATTTCTTATATTGGATTGCAAATTATAATGTGTATAGAAATAGCAGGAAAACTTTTTTAAATGCAAATTCTTACTGTCCCATTTTGTCAGTCAAGTACAGAGTGGAAGGATCTGGTTATTATTGTTATTATTAATAAGAATCCCAGGTGACTCAGATAAAGATTTTGCTAGAATAATGACGAGGACATACTCATCCCCTGAGGATGTCTATGTCCTCATTCCTTTAACCTGCGATTGTTAACTTAAAAGAGGGGTGCATGGATTTTTCAGATGTAATTTTGATGAAGAATGCCTAACTGGGGAAATTATGCTGGTTTATTTAGGTGCACCCAGTGTAATCACCTTAATCTTTTTTAGGGGGAGGGGCATCACAGCCCATATTAATCTTCAAAACAAAGAATCTTTCTCTGCTCAGGGGAAGATAATATTATGGAAAAATAGTGAGAAGAATTCAATGTTTACACCATTGAAGATGGTGAAAGGGGAAACATTTGGGGAAATGAAGTAATTCTAAGGCTTCCAGAGAAAAGCCCATCCCTATTAGCACCATAATTTTAGTTGTTAAATTCTAATCCATAAAATTGTAAGATAACAAATTTGCGTTATTGTTAATGCCACTAAATCTGTAGTAATTGTATATAGCAACATTAGAAAACCAAAACACTAGGGGTGTGAATGATAATTTTCTATTAAGTAGGGCTGAGCCCCAGTGGCATAGTGATTGTGCGTGGGACTACGGCCCACTGGGATGGAGGTTCAATTCCAGCAGTGGGGCTGGGCCTCCTACTCCCACCACTGGAGAGCAGTGATGCCCCCCAAAAAGAAAAAAATTTTTCTACTAAGTATTAAATAAAATGAAAACAGTCAAGAAGCTCTGAGTGTAGATTAATACTCAAAGGGAAATGCTTTCTTGAATATTTAAATTCTTGAATATTTAAATTCAGTTATGTAGTGCTGTTTTTTATTTGTTTGTGTGTATGTGTGTTTTGACATGACTGCCCTCTGGTGGGAGTGGGAGGCCCAGCCTTGCTCCTGGAGAGCTGCTGCTGGATTTGAACCACCAAGCCAAAGGGCCACAGTCCCACACTCAACCACTATGCCACTGGGGCTCAGCCCTGTAGTGCTGTTTTTACTTATGATATACACAAGTTTCAGGTTTTTAAATTATGCTATATACTTGAGTATAAGCCAGTTCAAATATTAGCCAAGACACCTAATTTTGCCACAGAAAATGCATTAAAATTGTGTTGAAAAACTCAGATTATACATGAGTTAATATGGTACTTCAAAAACTGGAGAAAGAAAAAGATGAAAAACTAAGGGAAATAAGAATTAAGGATAAAAGAAAGAATATAAGAGCAAGGAGAGAAATTGTAGGGGAAACCAAAATATGAGCAAATAGAAAGGGCTTTTATGCATGTTTATTGGAGAAAGGTGCTTAATAAAAGAATTTTAATACTTTTATATCAAAAACACACATAAAGGTCTAACAAGCTAGAAAAACATATGAAGTAGCCTAATCAATAGCCACAGCTGTTCTACAGAAAAAGAGAAACAACATTATTTTTTTCTGAATATTCCAAAGCTATTATGTCCTATGAAACACATGTGCATCAGTAATTTTTCTTCTACTCTAAATTTGGCTCAAACATATTTTCCATATTCCGTGAAAAACAATGCTTGCATATAGCAGTAATTTTTAACTAATTTAACTTTGCTAATAAAATCCCTCAGTGTGTTAACTATTGCATATATTTTTTTAATCCAGGAACCCACATTAATACATCATTAGGCTCTAAACCCTGTGAAATTTTTAGGGCCAAATTCAAGTAAAACTGGAACTGAAGTCAAGCTTATCTTTGAGTGAGAGGTTTTATTTCGTAGGCAGCCAGAGCCAATCACAGGCTTGGAAAATACAGATTGTCGATAGTCCTAGGACTGGGTATTTCTCTTGTGTGGGAAGCATAAGTTCCCATATTTCAACATCAAACATTAGTTTTAAAAGATACCTGTTTTAAGGTACATTGGTTAATATGCTGTGGTGGGCAGACTAACACCTTGACCCATAAGAGTGAAAGCTGTGCTGACCTGACCGAACTTCAAAACCGATCTCACTAAAAATGCTATCAATTTCATGTGCCCTAGCTTTGGAAGAGTTTCTTTCTGTCACCTAATTTTTTAGCTTTCAATTCACTTATCTGAAATAAGTCAAAATGTACTGCTGTGTTTATATAAATACCTCATTGTACTAACACACTAAGCCCATCCCTACTCATCCTTAACACTGTCTTCTTTACACTAGTTATCTAATGATCCAGCAGTTTCGATGGACTTTGGATTAGGACAGCATGGATGATTCTCTTCATCCTCTATTGTTGGGCTGTGATCGCAAAGGTCAGTGGTTCAAACCTACCAGCTGCTCTGTGAGAGAAAAATGAACTAACCTGTTTCTGTAAAGATTTACAGTCTTAGAAACTTCTGGAGAAGATCTGCTATCTATGAGTCAAAATCTACTTGACAGCAGGGGGTTTACTCTACCACCCAGTTGCTTTAACTGTTCCCCAAACTCTCGGTACAATCTAACTGAGGAAGGAAAGAGCACATCACAAAGAGCACACAGGTAGACTCTAGTCCAGATATATTTATAATATGACCCAAGGATTCAGCTTATAAGAAGAGGTCAGATTTGAATTTTAAAAATATTACAGACCCAAGGAAGAGAATACACTATGCTCATTATGGGAGTCATGTACTCATGTCAGTGATTGGGAGTCTAAGGTGGAGTCTAGCTTGTCAATCTGGAGATAGCCAATGAGTAGCCAATGAGGCCTCTGTGTGGACATGACTTTTTCCTGAGATGTCTGGGAAATCTCGCAGTATTTCCCAAATGGAGAAGAGAAACTTGGCTTTCAGTCTCTTGAAGTCAGTCTACTGACAAGATGAAATGACAGCATGCTGATCGATCCTGATTCCTGGAGAATGGAGGAGCCAGAGAAGAGGCCACATGGGCTTTTCCTGGTGGAGCCAAACCTCCGGGGCAGAAAAAGGCAAATGGAGACTCCTGCCAGTGCTGAGGAGGCAACCTGCGAGCGCTAAGATACTTCTCCTGCCACCAGACACACAAGACTCTGCCCCCACTCGCCTGTGATTGTCCTGGTGTCATCACACATGCTTCATAAGTCAGAAGGAGACTTTATAGACTGGTTTCGGACATATGGGCTAATATCAGACTTATGACTTATTGGGATGGACTGGACTGGGTTGGGATGCTTTTTTAATGTTACATTCCTCTTGTATATAGACCTTTCCCTTATATCCATATGCATTTCTATGAATTTGTTTCTCTAGTCCACCTTGTCTAACATATTCATACATATAGTTATAAGAACAAAAAAAGGAAAGTAACTATTGAGACTGCTTATATACAGCCAAATACCTTATGCCATTTCATTACTTGGTTTCAAAGCTTAAGGTCATAGTTTCATAGGAAGGATCAATCAATTGCCCTAATACTGGGTTTAGTGTTTCTGTTCTGCTGCCTGGGTGATTGTGTAGTTCCTGGAGTCTTAAAAGCTTCCACAGATCCAATCAAGGCACAACAGTTTTCTCTATTTGCCTGGAACTACAGAGGAAGAAGAGTGACAGCAAAGAGGAGCACAGGGAGTACATGGCTAATTTCCTCTGCAAGCAACCCCCTCCTTGAAATCTGACCTGAGGAATGGTGTGATGACTGGCTTCTAAGAGCAAAGAGTCTATTGAATGATTTTGATCAAGATGTAGACAGTGCAAAACATAATTTCAAGTTATTAGAGATTTCAAACTTTTTGTGGCCTTGGAGGTTGTATGAATCCATGAAAGCATTATCCTGATATAACATTCAAACCTGGAACCAAAAACATTCCCTGAAGTCTAGTTATCATAAAATAATTTATCTTAACTAGTAGTAAACATCTGCTCTGAGCATCATGTTCCTTCAGTAAATAAGTAATATACATATTGAATCAGATTGACAATAGAAACTCAAAGGGTAAGACAGAAATCATAAGGAGTACTTCATTTTATGAAATGGTAAGTGAGAAATGTTGCACCACTCAAGGATTGGAATCCACGTCACTAGATTGTGCACGTGAAAATCGTTGAATTAGTGTATATTGTGCTATCTGTATTCTCAAAAGCAACAAAAGCATATACAATTAAAAAAACAAACAAAAGATATGTCCTCCCTTTTGAACGGAAGGCACACATCCTGCAGTGCAACAAACCGCAGGGTTGACAAGGAAGTAGAGTGGCCGAGGTGACCTGTCCTTCTGAGGAAGGTGATGCTGACCCAGCTATGCAGCCCATGCACGAGACAGGCAGAGGGGAGAAGAACGAACAATAAACAGATCAAAGACTTACTAGCATATAAAAATTAATACCCAACATAACTGAAAGGAAAATAGTATTGTTAGTTTGAAGCACAGAAGCATTTTATACTTTTTAAAAGTCTCACTCTTCTAAAATAATTAATACATAGTGTTCTAGGTTGGTTGCCACCCTAAAGATGGCAACCATAATCTCTGGGTTTTACTAATCTGTTACTTTTCCATGGTCAAGGGACTTTTCAGATATAATTAAGCTAATTACATCAATGTTTCTGTCTCACAGCAATCCTATCCAGGGTTTCAGAGAGAGTAAACCTTTATAGGTGGGGCAAACAGGTTCACCTTTCTTAGGAGAGGCTGGTAGGTTTGGCAGCTAATCTAGCAGTTAGCAGGAGAAAACAAACCTCAGGGTTCCTTAAGCACAAGAATCTTAAAAGCAAATTATTTTTCTCTGTTGAACTCAAAATAAAATCTCCTAGAGCAGAGTCCTCAACCTGTGGATCGTGACCCCTTCGGGCATGAAACCTTTCTGAGGGGTCACCCAATTCATAACAGAGGCAAAATTACAGTTATGAAGTAGCCAAGAAAATAATTTTATGCTTGGGAGGTCACCACAGGATGAGGAACTATAGTAAAGGGTTGCAGCATTAGAAATGTGGAGAAACAGTGTCCTAGAGAATAGAGAGGGTTCAAAGTAAAGGAAAGATCTGACTCATCTTTGGGAAGAGGCGTGTTTCATGGCTGTTTCCTGTCACCATAATTATTCATGCTGTCTCTTGAGCTAATAGTTTGAGAAGCTAGGACAAGAACAAGGCATTTGGATCAGAAGAGGACAAATTAAAAACCCGAAATATGCAGATGCCACAACCTTGCTTGCTGAAAGTAAAGAGACTTGAAACATTTATTGTTGAAGATCAAAGACTACTATCTTCAATATGGATTGTGTTTCATCTGAAAGGAGGCAAAAAATCTTACAATAAACCAAACTGTGTAAACAGAGAAAAAATTAAAGTTATTAAAGGTTCCACTTTAATTGGCTATAGAATCAACACTGTTGGAAGCACAGTAAAGAAGTCAGAGGATGACAATGGGAAATGCTGCAAAAAAAAAAAAAGACTTCATTACAGTGTTATAAAGTGAAGACATCACTTTGAAAACGAACACCTCCCTAAACCATGGTAGTTTTAATTAATCCATATGCATGTGAAAACTAGAAAATGAACATGAAAGACTAATGAAACTTGATATCTTTGTGTTGCAGTGTTGGAGAAGAGGATCAACTATACCATCAATACCAGAAAAACCACCAAATTTGTTTTGAAAGTAGTTCAGTCAGAATGCCCCTTAGAATTGAGGATGGTGAGATTTCAAGTACTTACCATAACAAATTATAATGAACAAAGGAAGCACCAGTCCCTGGAGCAGAATATCATACTCAGTGAAATAGAGGGTAAGAAAAAAGAGCGGGATCTCCAGGAGATGAACTGACACAGTAGGTGCAAGCATGGCCTCTGCCATAGGAACGATGGTGAGGACGTGCAGGGCTGGCAGCAGTGTTTTGGGCTATATACAAGGTCTCAGTGAGTCAGAACCAACTTGGCGCCCTCTAATGGCAAAAATAAAAGCAAACTCTTTGCTTCTTAGCTTCTGGGGGTTCCTGAAATCCTTACACTTGACAACTTTTCTTTGTTTTACTTGGTTCTTTTTCCCTCCCTCCTTTTATAAAACACAGAAAATACTGTAACTTGCCTTTTTCTAGTATGACCTTTATACACTTATAATATTTTCAAAGAACAAGCAATATCACACTCACAGATACTGTGGTAAGGACTTCAATATATCTCTTTGGGGGTGGCATTCAAATCATAACAATCAGAATCAGATTCAATATTTTATAAATAATTCTTTCCAGAAAGTAATTGTGAACTTTCTTTTCTTACATCAGGAATTCTATAAAGCCAGGCTGTCAAAACAATAAGGATGTTAACCTGAGGACTTAAAGGTGTAAGAATTACACCTCTTTGCAATTTAAATTAATTTTTCCATTTGGGAATGGTAAACAATTTGTGCAGTGATACCATGGATTATGGAATACACAAAATGATGTACCTACTGGCTTTAGCACAATTGGTACTTCTTATCTAAGTCAATCTCAATAGGGGTTACAGATAGTGATTGTATAATCCTATTGCATATTCTATATCGAAAAGTTGACATTCTCAGTAAAAACAAAAACAAAGATTTGCCTCATCAACTGGAACTATTTGCTACCCTATCTTAACTTCTACTAGAAAATTAAGAAGTATGTTTAAGTCTTCTCCATTAATTATCAGTATTCAGAAAAGGGAATAGGTATAAAAGTAGAGAAACTTTCACAAGAATGAAGCAAAATTCAGACACAATAAAATAAAAATACTGATATAAATGAGCAATAATTTTGAAAATGATTGTCTCTCAAAATTATGACACCCAGATCAAAAGAACTAAAAAGAAAAATTTATTACTTGTATGATGGATAATGGCTAAATTCTCAACATAAGCGAATAATCTATAAATTAGTAAGAGTAAGATAAAAATTTAAATATGAATGTTTCTGGAGGTAGCCTGAAATTCACAACTTCTTCTTTCTCTGATCTCACTGCTCCCCACCCCATTCCAGGAAAGAATTCAAGTGGAAGATAGACCTGAAGTCAATTTTCCTGCTCAGAGCAGCCAATGCACAAAGAGGAGCATAAGACCCACCACGGAACATAGTGGTTCTCACTAACCCAGAGCACTACCAAGGACAACACTGGAGACACAGTATAAGTACTGTGCCTCATCTGATCCCACCACACTGGGTGGAACACTGAGGGCAAGATAGAGCAGCACCAACGAAGCCCCTGAGGAGGACCAAAAACAGACTTTGGAGCCAAAGCATGGCACTCCATCAGACTCCATTGGAAAACACTCCAAAAGGTCAAAAAAACAGACCTGGAACTATTTATAGGCTTTTCTTTTGTTGTTGTTGTTGGGTTTTGCTGTTGTTTTCTTTTGTTTCTTGTTTTGTCTTATTTTTGTGCTTATTATTTTGTTTCCATTCTATCTAGATAAGTCAAGCAGAATAAACAATCCGGATGAGAAAACAACAGAACCGATGGATCTAGGGGGTTATGGAAGAGGGGGAGGTGGAGGAAAGGAAAAGGATTCAACAAACCAAGGGATAAGGGAACAACACGTGATCTAAAATTTAAGGCTAGGAGAGTGCAGGATGCCTGGGAGGGATTGATTAAGAGCAATGTAGCAGAGAGGAATTACTAAAACCTGAAAGAAGGCCAAACATGACAGTAGGACAAGAGAAAAGGAAAAAGTAAGAAAGGAAAGAAATAGGAGGCAAATGATATTTATAGAGGTCTAAATACAAGCATGTACATATGTAAATATATTCATATGTTAAGTATTAAGGTAACAGATGGACAATGGGTCTCTATTCAAGGTATCTCTCAATGCAACAACACTTTGTACTAATAACACAGAATTCTGAGATACTGACTTTCTTGACACAATGACTGAAGACAAATGTGTGCATAAGGATATGTGGTGAAGAAACCTGATGGTGCCTGGTTATCAAAAGATGTAACATCTGGGGTTTTAAAGGCTTGAATAAAAACAAACAGCCATCTAGCAGAGAAGCAACAAAGCACACATGGAAGAAGCATACCAGCTTGTGTGATCAAGAAGTGTCGATGATCAGGCATCAGGCATCAAAGACCCAGAACAAAAAAATCATAAAGCTATGAATGAGGCACAATGCAGAGTGAAGATCAAAAGTCCATCTATAGACAATTGGACATTTCCTTACAGAAAGTTCACAAGGAAGAGAAAAGCCAGTCAGAGTGCAATATTGCACCAACTAAATGTACATCTTTCCTCTAGTTCTTTAATGCTATCTCCCGCCTCCACCCCACCCCACTATCATGAACCCAATTCAACCTTACAAATCTGGCTAGACCAGAATATGCACACTGGTACAGATAAGAGTTAGTAATACAGGGAATCCAGGACAGAGAAACCTCCCAGGACCAATAATGAGAGCAGTGAGCAATACACAGAGGGTAAGGGGAAGGTGTGGGAAGAAAGAGGGACTCAATCACAATGATCTACATATAACTCCATTCCAGGGGGTGAACAACAGGAAAATGGGTAAAAGTAGAAAGCAAATAGTGTAAGACATGAATAATTTTTTAAAATAAATGATCAATTATTCATGAGGTAGGGAGACTGGGGGTAGAGGGGGGATTCAAATAGAAAGATGATGTTTTGAAAATGATGATGGCAATATGTGGTACAAGTGTGCTTGACATTATGGATGGATACATGGATTGTGATAAGAATTGTAAGAGCTCTCAATAAAATTATTTTTAAGTGCAATCAAACAAATAAGTTTTTTTAATAAGGAGGAAATGTTCTAGGCACAATATACCAGTGGGTGACACATCTATACAGAGTGTCTTACTTGTCCAGGGTTTGGGGTGTTTATACCCTCAGTTATGACTTTTAAGTCTTCCCACTCTAGATACCAGATATATGAAGTGAGTTTACATCTTTCCCCAGAACTATTGCTGCACCTGGTACTCTTGTTCTGTTGGTTGTAAAACTCCCAACTTCTTTGATATCTGAATTAGGAAATATTATTTCTTAATCATATTACTAGTAGCTCTACAGATGGTATAACAATCCATAATTCAATTAGATCAAGATAATTGTATAAATGATGCCGCCATCATTTTCAAAACATTTTCTTTCTTCTTGATCTCTTTCTTGTAAGCTGCCCTTTATCTACCCCTCCCTCTTCTTACTCCCCACGAAGCTTTATTATTATATTATTTACTATAATTACTTTTTATATCAAACCTTGGGCCCCTTCCTTCTGGTTTGGTGTCTATCCTGCCTAATCGTAAAAGAAAAGTATATATGTTTCACTTTAAAGATAAAGGTAAGTGACTCCTAAACATAAGAAAGATGCCTGACAGCATTCATAATTTTACCTATCCAGCTGTCAAAGATCAAAGATATATTAATATAGTGTTTCATCAATGCAGTGACATAAAAGAGTGAAATGTTGGAGACAAGCAAGTGTGCTCGTGTATTGGTACTAGATGTCTAAATTAGTGCAACCTCTATATAGTAATACAGTCATTAACGCTGGGTCAGTAGCCAGACACCACCAGCTGCTCCACAAGAGAAAGTTATGACTTTTTCCTATAAAGCATTCCCATCTCTTATGATACAGAAAGTAGATCTATCCTATCCTAAGTTCTCAACAAAATTAGTCGTGTAACACATGAAGGTGGACTCTACTTTTCAAAATGCATGGTAGGCCACAAAAGTCATAAATCATCTCAATAATAAGTAAGACAGCGACTGAGTTGAGTCAATGATTTCTGGCCACTTGGCCCCCATAAAATCCAAAATTGTACTCCTAGAGATCATGGGCTTCCTCAAATAGTGAGGGGACATACTTTGTGATTGAAGTCAATATGGGTCAGCATCAAGTTAGTGACAGTGAATTTTACTTTGGATATGTTTTATTACCTCTTTATCATTGGGGAATATTTATCAAAATTGAAATTTCACACTCTTTGACCCAGCAAAGAAGAATTTAACTTTTCCATGTTTAAGTATAATAAATCCTGCTGAGGTATTTATATACTTATTATTGTGTGGTTTAGCTGTTTCCTATGGGTTCAAATGAGAGTAAAGAATGCTATTTACTATTTGATTTCTGTTTGACTCCTCTAGCTTTCTTGATTGTTGGCTAAGAACAATAAGAGTCAGTCATCTGGAAAGGGATATGTGTTGAAAACTGATGTTAGCTGCCTATTCCTCCTCAGAGAAAAGGTAACAAGTTTCTCCCAAGTGGTTTGCTACCACAACAGAAGTCAAATACACATGACATCAAGCAGAGCAAAGATTTAATAAGTAAAATAGACTTCAATCACAAAGTATGTCCCCTCACTATTTGAGGAAGCCCATGATCTCCAGAAGTACAATTTTGGATTTTATGGAGGCCAAGTGGCCAGAACTCATTGACTCAACTCAGTCGCTATCTTACTTATTATTGGGATGATTTATGACTTTTGTGGTCTACCATGCATTTTGAAAAGTAGAGTCCACCTTCATGTGTTACGCGACTAATTTTATTAGAGAACTTAGTAAAAAATGCTGCCTGAAAACTGTATTGAGTTGAACATCCACAAAATATTTTGGTTCTACTGGATGCTCTGCCTGTTGGATTCCTAAAATGAATGCTCATTCAGTGTTCCATGCAGAGTGCTAATTAATTAGGTTTGGTTGGTCTGAGCCATAGACCTGAAATTTTGGGTAAAAACTCCGGAGCACAACCTGGCCCTCCTCTTCATCTTTGTTATGTTTCAGCCCACTGTTGTTGCCACTCTCAGTCCATTTCATTGAAGGTTTTTCTGCTGTTGTGTAGGTACTCTATTCACCAAGTCGGGTGTCATTCTTCATGAAATAGTCCTTCTTAATCAGATATCCAAAGATCATGAATCAAAGTCTCACCATTCCTACTTTCAAGGAGCATTCTGGCTGCACTTCATTTAATACTGATTTGTTCATTCTTCTGATAGTCAATGGTATACCCAATATTCTTCACCATCGCCTAGTTTAAATGTATCGATTCTTTGATCTTCCTTATCCATTGCCCTTTCAACTTTCACATACATATAAGATAGTGAAAATACCATTAGGAGTAGTTGGACGTTAATTCTACGAGTGACATGTTTGCTTTTTAATACTTTAAAGAAGTCTTTTACAGCAGATCTGCCAGTGCAATCAAACAAACCAGCAAAATTTCATGCCACTGAGTTGATGCTGACTCATTTATTTAAATCTTTGACTGCTCCTTCCATTAGTATTGATTGTGGATTCAAGTAAAATGAAATCCTTGACAATTTCAATATTTTTTCCATGCCTGTCCCTAGGTTCAAACTGATTTATTAAAAAAGTTATTTATTTCAACTATATTTCTAATAAGACCTAGAAGCAATCAGAATTCTTATCAGTTTGGGGTTGATTAAATAAATGCAAGTTTTGCTACATTTATAAAATGGAACAGTAGCTAAGTAAAAACAGAAAATGAAGGGAAGTGGTATGAGATAATTTCACAGACATATTAATAAATGGAAAACAACATGACAGAATTTATATTTATTATAAAGAACAACAGGTGAACATTTACACAGAAATACTTGTGTACACATGAATATAACAGATGATTTAAAAAGTTAATGGAAAAATAGTTGGGTGTGGTGGCATGTGCCTGTAGTCCCAGCTACTTGGAAGGCTGAGGCTGGAAGATGGCTTGAGTCCAGGAGTTCTGGGCTGCAGTGCGCTATGCTGATCTGGGGGTCCACACCAAGTTCAGCATAAATAGGGAGACCTCCTGGGAGCGGGGGACCACCAGGTTGCCTAAGGATGGGTGAACCAGCCCAGGTTGTAAAAGTGGAATTATAAATAGTGGAATTTTTTTGATGAACTTTTAAAGTGTGTGTATATGTGTGAATATGTATTTCAATGTATATATGTATACATGAATGCATTTGCTTATATATAAACAGAATATTCTCAGAAACGATGTAATCATTGAATCCTGAGAAGAAAACCATGTGGTTGGGTATAGTGAAATTTCTTTATTGTCTATTCTTTTTTATAGATCATTTTAAGGAGGGCTCATACATTGTTTTTCACAATACATGTATACATACATATATTGTGCCAAGCATCTTCACAAGCCTGCTGCCATTATCATTCTCCAAACAACTGCTTTTCCACTTGAGACCTTGACATCAGCTTCTCATCCTTTCCCCTTCATTCTTGCTCATCCTCCCCCACCAACCCGCAATAATTTATAAATTATTATTGTTTTGTCATATCTTACACTGCCTGATGTCTCCCCTTGCTCACTCCTCCAATGTCTGCCCTCCCAGTAGGAGGTTATGTGTAGATCCTTGTAGTTGGCTCCCCCTCTCTACTCCACCTTCCCTCCACCCATCCATTAGCTCCACTCTTACTACTGGCCCCAAGGGGTTCATCTGTCCTGGGTTCCCCATATTTCCATTTCCCATATCTACCAGTGTACCTCCTCCTGTCCAGCTGGATTTGTAAGGTAGAATTGGGACCATGATAATTGGGGGGAGGAAACCTTCCGGAACTAGAGGAAAGTTGTATCCTTCATCGCCACCTCATTGCATCTTGACTGACCTGCCTCCTCCCCATGACTATCCTGTAAAAGGGTGTCCAAGTCCCCACCCTGCTGTCCCCTCATTCGTAGTCATGCGATTCTTGTTCTTTGATGCTTGACATCTGCTCCCTTCGGCCCCCTGTGATCACACAGGCTAGTGTGTTTCTTCCATGTGGGCTTTGCTGCTTTTGGGTTAGATGGCCGATTGTTCACTCTCAAGATCCCTGACATTTTATTGTTTGGTATCTGGGCACCATCGGATTCCTCTGTTCTGTCTGTGTCTGGCTCCCTTTTGCCTTCAGTATCATGTCAGGGGAGTGGGCCTGAAATGATATGATTTTTGTTCTTTGATGCCTGATATCTAGTTCTTTCCACACCTCATGGTTGCACAGGCTTCTGTACTTCAACTATGGTGAGCTTTGTTTTTCCTGGGCCACATGACCATTTGTTCACCCTCAATCTTTTCAGTCCTCAGATATTGTATCTTTTGATAGCCAAGTACCATCAGCTATCTTCACCACTCTTGCTGATTCTCCCACATGTCCTCAGTGATCATCCCAGGAGGAAGCACACACAGTGATACGATTTTTTCTTGTTTGATGCCTGAGGCCTGGTCCTTTTGACACCTCATGGCCCCTTCTTCCATATGGGTTTAGGTACATCTCAGCTAGATGGCCATTTGTTTATCTTCAGGCTTTGAGACCCCATACTCTATATCTTTTGATAGCTGGGCACCATCGGTTTTCTTCACCACATTCGCTTATGGGCTTATTTGACTTCAGTGATTGCATTGGGCCAGTGAGCACCATGGAATACTAGATTAATAGAACAAAGTGTTCTTGCAGTGAGGGAGTGCCTGGGTGAGGGCCCAAGGTCCAGCTTCTACCTTAGTACTAAACCTATAAATATATGTACCTGGATTTATTTCCTCCTTATAATATATGATTTCTTTACATATGTACATGTCTGTGCTTAGACCTCTGCAAGTGCTCTTTGTCTTCTAGCTCCTTCCTCTATTTCCTGCTACCTTCCTCCAGTCCCACTATCATGTTTGGCCTTCATTTGAGTTTCAGAACTTCCTCTCTGTTACATTGCCATTACTTAAGCCTTACCATGCCCCCCATGCTCTCCTCATCACCGATTCCAGATCAGTTGTGGTAATCCCCAACCCTGAGCCTGTCCATGCCCCTTTTCTCTCCTCATCCCCCAGGAACCATCAGTCCAGTCGTTCTGTCCTTCCGACTGCCCAACCTAGAGTGCTCCCTCTTTGATATTGTCTGTTCTTGTATACCTTGTAAATTGATGTACTTTGGGGCTATATTGCCTACCAAAAGTAATTCAAGGCAAAATAAAATATATGCATGTGACTGTAACACATAATTAATAAGGTTAGTTAGCAAAAGGAAAACTTCGAATAATTGAGAACTGAATGTTTCTGACATTTAAAATTTGGGAAGAGTTAAGAAAAGCAACAAGGATGGCTAAAAAGGAACAGCCAGTGAGATAAAAAAAGAGCAGACTATTGTAGATAAGCAAAGCCAGCATGCTCCTTTCAAATTTATTTACCTTTTTTCACTGAAGTGTCACTGAGTGCATGGTTCCCCAAAACAAATGGCTTTCTCTTCAGTTGCCCTACTAGAGTTAGGTAATGAATTGAACATGATTCCTGCCCCCCACCCCCCTACACACACCTCAAATTATCTCTTCTTGAAATTTCAGAATGAGCCCTATTTGAAAATAGAATCATTGCAGGTATAATTAAAGGGATGGTGTTGGGCTGGGTTATAGAGTCAAAAATCCATCTGTTAAACTTTAAGTAGGAAGATAGAAAGATTTTGGATTTCTAATTTTGTGGAATGACCATGCCAATTTGAATTTCTCTATGACAGAAAAAATAAATTCATATTTTCTTTAGAGCACCATTTTTGGGGACTCTACCACAACACATAGTAGAAATCACTAGCTATTCCACAGGGAAAAGATGTGTGTGACTATCTGCTCCTATAAAAAACGGTAGTCTTAGAGACACTGTAAAAGTTTGCCACAAAGTGATGGCAGATGATTTGGTTTGGGGTTTAGCTTTATCACAACACATAAAAGAATATTCCAACAGAAGGAAAGAATTTTAAGAAAGAGGATGTGATCTTCTAGACCAAATGTCCCTGAAGGATTCAATATTTTGAAGTATGAAAACTGGGGCATTGACCTTGGAAAGATTAAAGTCACTAGTGATCCTGAAAAAAGCAGTCCAAATGGAAAAGTAAAGACAAAGGGCTGACTGGAGTAAGCTCAGAAAAAGAAGTGAGAACATATAGATAGCAAATCTAGATAATAATGCCTTTGAGGAGTTTACTATGTGAGAGGGAAGAATAAAGCCATAAGGAATTATTATTTATTTGTTTTAAAATAATCTTCTGATTACACTCATAGCTATCCACTTTATTTATAATTACTGTTAATTCTTAAGTCAAGTTATAATCATATCTTACCTAGGCCTATGCATTAGGTACCAGACCCAGTCATTATACCAATCCTTGCCCATATTTCTTCAATTCTCCACACAAATAGATGACCATATTGTTCAGACCTATTTAAGATTTCCCTGTGCATCGGGCGGCTGGGTAGCTCCCATCCTAATCTTGGTTAGCAGAGCCATGCCAATCCCAAGTCTCCATGGCTTATGTGGCAGCTAACCAACTGGCTACTTGCCACTGTGTACCTAGTGTGCCCACTCTTATGATGTCTATTGTTTGGTGTTTTTCCCCTCCTTGTAGGATTATTCTTGTAATCCTTCAACTATATTACATCTACTCATCTTTCAGGTGAGAGCTAAGCATAGCTTTCGAAGAAAAGCTTTCTCTACCTACCATAAATTAGACAAAGTTTCCCCATTATATTTTCCTATGACACTTTGCACTTTTCTATTAAGGCATTTATTATTTTCCATTAAATTGAATTCCTCATTTACGCAACTGGATATTAGATGAAAGGCAACATAATAGAATGATTAAGAACCCAGGGACTGGAACCAGAATAACCAGGTTTAAATTGTGGTTCAGCTGATTGCTAGTCTTATAACCTTGAAAGAATTACTTGATGACCATCTACTTCCTCACTTGTAAAATGGGATAATTATTGTACACCTGTTAGGGATTAAATTGCAACTCCAAAGTTGTTATGAAGTTCTAACCCATGTTATATTTGAACATGACCTTGTTTGGGAATAGAATCTTTGAAAATGTTAACAGATGATATAGGATCTTGCTGGAGGAGTGTGCAATCCAACATAAGAAGTATCCTTATGGAAAGGGGGGAAGAGACACAAAGACGAGCTCTAGGGGAAAGTGGCCTTGTCAAGCAGGGAAGGGACAGACAAGCCTGCAAGCCAAGGAGTGCCAAGTTTGCGAGGGACCGTTAGAAAACAGGAAGAGTCTTTAGAGTCATTAAAGGGAGTTTGATTCTGTTAAAACCTTCTAGTCTTCAGAACTATGATGCAATAAATGTCTGTTGCTGTAAGCCACCCTATTTATGCTACTGTTTGATAGCAGCATGAGGAAACTACTGTATATACTCGACTATAAGCTGAACAGTTCAGCACATGCTAAATGCAGTTTTTGTGGTAAAATTAGGTGTCTCAGCTGATATTCAGCTCGGATTATTCTCTAACATATAAAGGTAATACAAAACCTGACATTGAAGAAATAGGGGGAAAATATACAGATGTGTCCCAAACAATAGAAAAATACGTATTAATACACCTGATACATTTCACTATGCAGCCATGAAATAACTTTGTCCAGCTGTGGACACAAGGATATTTGATGCAAGAATCGTACAAGTTTAATTTTAGACTTATGAAAGTTGGCTTCATCTGATTGTCACAGTTGATCTGCTGCACCTTAACATATTTGGGTAAACTATGTTTCTTTGAAAGGCTGTATACACATATGTAGAAACTACCTAGAGTTTGGTTCAAAACACCCAATTGCTATTTTCCCCCTTGCTTCTGAGGGCAGAACAATAAAATTCTAAGTTGTCTAGCAGCTGGTAATGACCAAGTAACTGAATTCTGGCCAATAAGCAGGGCATAAAATTCCTGGGAGGACTTCCCTCACAAATATTTGTAAGAAGGGTTAGGTGATGTCTTTACTTCACTCTGTGCTGAATTTCACATCCCAGAATTCAGATGTGATACACAGCAAAAATTTTACACTCATAAGAACCAAATCAATGTGGCTAAAAATGATGGAGGAGTGTGGTAAAAACCCCAACTATTTATGAATTTCTTTGTATGGCTTTATGAGCCCTATGTGGCCACACTTGGCTTGTTATATGAAAAAAATATTAGGAGAATTCCAGGAAGATGGAGATTGAGTAACACATACCAGTGGAACACTGCAGAAATCAGTGCAGTGATTTACTGATTTACTGGAGAGTTACTAAAAGGGAAATTCCACACTGCCAGGTCGTGGGAGAAGCACTATAAAGATAAGTAGGCTTAGATGCACTGAGTTTTAAGGAGCTGGGGGTTTTTGGCTTACCACAGAATAGACTACCTTAGTCTCACTTCTGTCTCTGTTAGAGCTGGATCATTTGAAGCCAGTGCAGGTGCTTTACCTCAACACAACCACAGCTTGCCACAGCCTCAGGGCAGGGATCAAAGCCCTCCAGCCACACAGTCAGGGAACATGGCTCAGCTATATTGTTACTTTTATTTTCCTCTCTTGCCTCTATCCCTCCACAATCTCAGTGGGCTTAGTTTTTTGGGGTTTTTTTTCTCTTCCCATTTCTCTCACATGCCACTGCAAACCTACAGACTACTCTGCTTATGCCTGTCTTCCACCCAGCTTGAAGAACTCCACTCTCAGCCATGTAACACATTGGGAAATCCTGCCCACCCTCAACCAAGAGATATCTCACACAAATACTTTGGGGAAAATCCTGCTTGCATGGCTGGAGGAAATTCTTTTTGTCATCTCTGGTCCCTTATGACTGAGGGAACTTCCTCTTCCCTGCGATAGTGCTTTACATGGCCTAAGGCAGCTCAGTTAACACTCACCAACATTCTCCCCTACTGTGGGAACTTCTACTCAAGCTCTGCAGTGATCTACCTAACCAGGGAAATGCCCCCCCCCTCCATTCATGGTGCTCTACATGAAAAAGGAAAACCCACCAGCCTTCTGTGGCATTCTTACTGCAGCAAGCATCTCCGCACACCCTCTGCAACACCTCATGCTGCCATGGGCCACACCATCACTGCTTCTTGTAATCACCAGTACAGTACCCTCCTGGTGAGTCCACAACAACCCAACCAGCTTCCCCTGAGGGGACCATCCAACTTGCCATCCAAATTACAGAATACAGGTTGACTAGGAAAAGAGTGAAGTCACTGGAGGTTAAAATGGAAGACCAATTCCCTAGTGAAATTAGCTGCAGGCAATTCGAAGAAGCATTCCTATGAGTCTCCTAGAGAAAGCAAGTGTTCTTCATCTCTCTGGGAAATGACACATGACTCTTCTAGAACAGGACAGTACAAATGGCAATCACCCCCAATGATCCCAACAATAAAACAGGGGAAACAAAAGGCAATGGCAGAAGATGTCCTGAACCTTATGATGTGCATAGAACATGCAGACTTTGATCTGCCACAGAAAGAAATTTTCAGAATACTGCATGGAGTCATACAGGATATGAGGGGAAACAATACAGAAAAATGATGAAATGGTAGAGGAGATAAAGTCTATAAACAAAAGGGAAATATAAGAGCTTAGGGACAAGATAATAAAAACCAGTAGCAGATTCACAGTCTTCACCAAATGACTGGAGAGAAGCAGAGAACCTCACCAGTGACCCAGAGGATAGCCAAACAGATGCTAACAAATGTGAACAAAAGTCTAATAGGATCATCAGAGAAGCTGAAGAAAACCTAAGAGCTATTTCTGATGCTATAAAGAGAAACAGCATCAGAATAATTGGGTTACTTAACGAAGACACACAAAGAAGTCATCTGCAACAATAGGGAGAGGATTTCTGGATGAAAACTTCCCCAGTTTAAAGAATGAAAATCAGGCAACCATTCAGGAGGCTGAAAGAACTCCAGCTAGACTGAATCCCCAGAAGAAGTCACCCAGGTACATAGTAGTCAAAGTATCCAACTTTGAGAAAAAGGAGAAAATCATGATAGCAGATAGGGAAAAACAAGCAGTCCCATATAAAGCTTCCCAAAGAAGAATATGCTCAGACCTATCAGCAATACTATGAAGAAGAGGAACGAGTGAATGACATATTCCAAAAGTTGAAGGAAAATAGCACAAACCCAAGAATATTCTACCAAACCAAATTATTTATCAATACAGATGAAGAAATTAGTCTTCCCAGACAAGGAAAAACTCAAAGAATATGTTAGAAGAAACCCAGCCCTACAAAACATCCTTACTGACCCAGTATAGGCAGAAGAACAGCACACACCAAGCATAAATAAGAGACCACCACATAGAAAACCCCCACTATAGGGCAACAAGGAGAAAAAAGCCCCCAAGATAGTACTCACTTAAGGGTGGAAAGAATTCAAGAATGAAACACACACACACACACACACACACACACACCATGCGCACGTGCACATATGCCCAACACGCTGATAAGAAAGGAAGGTAGGAAAACAACAACATAAAAGGTGTAAAATGACATCACAGAGTTCACAGATGAAGATAATAACCCTGAATACCAATGGACTGAAATCCGGCATTAAAAATTGGCTTAGAAAACACAACACATCAATCTGCTGTCTCCAGGAGAAACAACTCAAAACTACACACAAAATTGGCTGAAAATCAAAGGCTGGAGAAAGCATACCGAGCAAACAGCAATTCAAAAAAAGTATGGGATGCAGTCCTAAGCTCAGAGTGCAAACTATAAAAAGAGATAAGGAGGGACAATATATAAAGCTCAAGGGAACAGTAGACAAAGAACCACTAAGCATTTTAAACATATATTAAACCATATATTTAAACATATATTAGACATATAGCAAACCAAACACCAAAGGACAAGTACAACAGGAGTCTGCTGAGAGGAGGGTATTATTTATATCTCCATAGGGAAAGAGGGATCAGACTTCAACCTGGTGCTCCAAGATGTGAATGCAACATACCGGCAGGAAGCAGGGAGCCAGTAGAGAGGTCTGAGGGACCAGCCCCAATCCCAACTATGTGAATAGCCCCATCCTCTCCCCTGAAGAATTTACTTCAGAGGACAGCACTGAAGCTACGGCTCGTGGAGAGCGACATGTCTGATCAGAGCACACGGGATCCAATGAAGGGGGAGAATGAGAAAGCGGAGTACATCCTGGTCCACTCAGCTTTGAGGACAGTATCCCAGCTCAGAGCAGCCCACGCACCAAAGGACCATATGACCAGCCCTCCTATGAGACTTGACATCCCTCACTGAACCATTGCCCTAAAGGGGACAACACTGGAGACCTAGTGAATTGTGCCTGATGTGACCCCACCAGACCTAAGCAAAACACTAAGACCATGCAACAGAACAGCAAGGGGAACAGAAAAAGGAAGTCCCGAAGGAATACCAAAAATAGACTTTGGGACCAGGCATGACACCCCATCAGACTTGACTGGAAAACACTCCTAAAGTTCAACAAACAGACCTTGAAATGTTTACAGACGTTTTCCCCCCATTGGTTCTTGTTGCTGTTTTGGCTTTTTGTTGTTGCTGTTTTGTTTGGCTCAATCTTGTTTTGTGCATATTATTATTTGTGGATGTCTATCTAGATAAGGTAGATAGGATAAACAATCTAGAGGAGAAAACAGTGGGACCCATGGTTCCCAGGGGACATGGGAGAAGAGGAGGTTCGGGAATGGAAATGGTGTTAACAAACCTAGGGAAAGGGAACATGTGATCCAAATTGGTGGCGAGGAGGGTGTAAGCGGCCCAATGGGACTTGATCAAGGGCAATGTAACTGAGAAGAATTCCTAAAACCCAAATGAAGGCTGAGCATGATAATAAGACAAGAGCAAAGAAAAAGAACATTTCTAGAACAAAAGAACATTTCTAGAGAACTAAGCATTTATAAAGGTCTAAATATAGGCATGTACGTATGTAAATATACTTATATAGGATGTTGGGGACATAGATCTGTGTGCATATACTTATAGATTTAGTATTAAGGTATCAAAAGGACATTGGGGCCTCTACTCAAATGCTCCCTAAATACAAGAACACTCTGTTCTATTCAAATGACATTCTATAAGGCTCACCTTCCAGACATGATTGCTGCAGACAAAGGAGGTCCATAAGCAAATGTGGTGAAGAAAACTGATAATGCGTGGTACCAAAAGATATAGTACCTGGTGACTTTAAGACTTGAAGATAAACAAGTGACCATCTAGCTGAGAAGTAAACTCTACATGGGAGAATCACACCAGCCTGTGTGATCCCGAGATGTCCATGGGGTCAGGTATAAGTCATCAAAGAACAAAAATGTCTATCATTGTGAATGAGGGGGATTGTGGAGTGGGCCTTAAAGGCCATCAGCCGGCAATTGGATCTCCCCTAACAGAAGGGTCACAGGGACGATACCAGTCAATCAGGCAGGGTTCAGTGTAGCAATGATGAAACATACAACTTCCCTCTAGTTTTTTTAATGCTTCTTCCCCTCCACTGTCATGATCAATTCTTCCTTACAAATCTGCCTACACCAGAGGATGTACACTTGTATAGGTAGGAACTGGAAACACAGGGAGTCAGGACAGATGATCCCCTCAAGAACAGTGGTGAGAGTGGTGATGCTGGGAGATTGGAAAAAAGATAAGGTAGAAAGTGGACAACAAACTACAGAATCAGCATATAACTCTTGCCCTGGCTGGCAGACAGCAGAAAAGCGCAGTACGTGAAGGGAGATGTTGGACAGTATAAGATATGACAAAAATAATAATAATTTCTTAATTATCAAGGGTTCATGAGGCAGGGGGTGTCAGAAGAGAGGGGAAATGTGAGAAGCTGGTACCACGGAGTTGTTTGAGTCCCCCAATAAAATCATTATTAAAAAAAGAAAAAGAAAAAGAATAGACCTGAGACACAGGATATACAGACACTGACCAGATCATACATGACAACAGAATTCTGACTCAAGTGAAAATCCTGGCCCAATAACAATTTCTGCAGCAGTAAGTCTAGAATAAGCAGCTCATTATCAAGGACGCTGCCCTCTTTCAACTCATGAACCAAAGAAAGCAAAATAGCATCCCCAAATCCATTGCATAAAATAGTCATACTGCTATTATTAGCTTACCTCCAGCCTCCCCTGCCAACAGCATCCTAGTCCATCAGATCCTTTTTTTTTTTCCAACTTGTCATTCCTACACCTCTGATCTTTGAAGTTCTGCCAAATGCAAGGGATGGTGACTGACTCCTTTGCTAAAACAATTTATGGGGAAATAACCTATTTGTTCTCACCCAGGTTGTCTCTGTTTATTTCCACGTGCTATATCTGTTTATACAGCTGCTTGCCAGTGTTTCCAGTTACTCACAGGTAAGCAAAACCCTGGTACTCTGTTACTTTTTGTTGTTTTTAATGATGTGAGTGTTGTTTGTATTAAGAAACAAAGAACTGTATTTTATGGTGCAGTGTTTCTCAAGCACTAACGCGACCCCCAGGTCTGGGCTTCTGATTCACTATGGTTTGGCGTGGGGTCAATGATTCCATAGTTTTAACAGTTACCCGGATGATGCCATTATGACTAAGGATCTCACACAGAGGAACAGTTAAGGTAGATGATATGCATCAGCTGTTGGGGTTTTCATCCTCAGCAGCAGCACAGACATTATTAAGCATACCAATTTTCTCTTTGTGTTGTTTTTTTATTGTGAATTAGGTCAGGGTAGGGGATTATATATCAGATCATCATTTTTTTTTCATTCAGCAGCTTTCATTGGCTTGATCAACCTCCCATTGACTTTCCCTATTCCCACTCCTCATTTCTCCCATATCCCTTAACCTAAGTTACCACCTCTCTGCCTTCTAGTCTAATTCTTCCATTTACATTCTTGACCCACCACAGCCATTAAAGTCTGCTTCTCATGGTTTGAAAACCTGTTTCTTGGTATTCTATTATAATCAACTGACTTTACTTAGGAAGATGCTCTCCAAATCCATCTATGTCATGCATGTATTGCTTCACAGTTTCAGGGTGTGTGGTTTAGATTGAATTTTACTCCTCTAAAAAAATGTCCTGAAATGTGAAATCATTTGCCCATGAGTAAGGATGCTGCTGGCATTGAGTGTGTGTGTGTGGGGGGGGGGGCAGCCCCACAACTAATCGTGGGTTCAATAGGCACAATTATATAGTTAATCAGGGCTCCTCAAACTTTTTAAACAGTGGGCCAGTTCACTGTCCCTCAGACTGTTGGAGAGCCAGACAATACTTAAAAAAAAAAACAACTATGAACAAATTCACTGCTAAGCAGGACAGCAGCAATGGCAAAAATACTCAGAGGCTTGATAAATGTCCTCAGCTGGCCTCATGTCACCCGCGGCTCGTAGTTTGAGGACCCCTGGTTAAGATACATATAGATTATAATAAAATCATTGAAAACTAGGAGAGAGGGGATAAAAAGTCAAATAAAGAAGCCAGACACATTTTATAGTAACATGTTCACCTCCTGGATGACCAAGATCTTACCAGTCAGATCTGTGCACAGTATGGGCTGAAGGCAAGAGCGGAGGCTCAATGGGGATCAAGCTTATTGCTACCAAGGTTTATATCAATTTAGGAGGCGTGATTACAGGTAACCATATGTCACAGGAAGGGGTTGCACTATAAGTACCACAGTATTGAGGGGTGGGGGGACTTAGGGTCATATGCGAAATAGCAATGGGAAGTGTTGGAGGCACACATGTGACAAAAAGGGCAGATTCCAGATTCATGAGGACTTGAACCTACCCTTGATTGCCCGAGATCTGGAGACTTGATCTAGCCAAAGCTTTCAGGGGAGTAACCCGTTGTCCTGACAACTGGGAGTACTAGCTCTATCTATCATGACAGCCAATAGCATCGGATGGTTGGAGCTTGGGGAGAGAATATGTTCAAGCATCTGACCTCCCACCAAGTACTGGCACATAGCCCCTAACATAACTCTGGGGCAGACAGATCTGGGGAATGGTCTTATTATAAGCCTACTGCAGTGGTTAAGTGATCTGTTGTTAATAAAAAAGTTGGCTTTTCAAAACAACCCATAGCTCTGTGGGAGAAAGATATAGCAGTCTGATTCCATAAAGATTACAGCCTTGGGAGTGCTATGGGACAGGTCTACTCTGCTCTAGAGGGTCCTGTGAGTCAGAATTCTCTAAGGCAATGGTTTATCTCTCTTTTTCTTCTCTTTTTTATGCATAGGTCCTAACGGATAGGACCTATCTTCGTTATGCTAGTGAGATCTGGTCTAGGAAGGATATTCTCAAGTCAATCAGTTTTGAAGTACAATAGGGTAGATTGGACACAGAAACAAGAACATAAGAACAGGGGGAAGAAAGATGTCAGGTGGAGATCTCCAAATTATGTCAAGCGAAGCTGAGAAAAAGATTTTCTTGTAGCATGGATCGAGAGCTTGCCCCAGATCCAGTGCCCTGATTTATACTTCTAGTTTGAAGTATTTTTGTTTCAGAAGCACAAAGAAACTAATAGATGTCTTGTGTTCTGTTTGCTCTCGATCTTTTGTTCTTTTATGTCTGGGATCCCCTTCTATAAGCTCTGGGTTGACCAAACCAGAAAGCATTAATCATGATGGTGGAGGAGACAAAAGATTCAGCCTGAATTTCATACTCAGGCATTCTTTTTTGTGAAATGAGACAAGAAGCCATGCTTGAACGCTTGGGTGCTGCGGTCTTTGAACACCCAATAGTCATGCAATCTGGCTGGTCAATATGGAAATGATGATATAGCAGTGCTTGGTAATGAGACTGGATCTTTTTAAGTGGGCCACAATAATACTGTCTGCAACAGATAAATATGAAAATTAGAGGTGAAGGAATTAATCATCAAATATTCTTTCACTTTATGCCATTTTTTTATATTCGAAAAAAACATATTATATTTCCCAAACCACTCTCTTATATGCCCTGTAAAAAAACAAAAATAAAAAAAGAGCGGGCACTCAATGTCATACCCAAGTTTTGGTTGACATTATAGGTAGTTGTGCTCTGAATTTCTGAAAAAATATATCACTTTTAGAAAAAAGAGCTTCTTAAAACAAGTCTTGAAACTTTGTTTAAACAAAATCTTCACCAACATCCTGTCAACAGAAGAGATAAAAATTTTTAATCTAGTGGTTATCTTTTTTTTTTTTTTTTTTTTTTTATTTAGGCATCACTGCCCTCAGGTGGTGGGAGTAGGAGGCCCAGC
The DNA here is from genome assembly GCA_004026705.1 of Nesogale talazaci. Taxonomy (NCBI): domain Eukaryota; kingdom Metazoa; phylum Chordata; class Mammalia; order Afrosoricida; family Tenrecidae; genus Nesogale; species Nesogale talazaci. The sequence continues at coordinate 105,632 of PVJH01002100.1, read as the reverse complement.
CTTTGCTCCTGGGAGCCGGAATTGAACCTCCAACCCAGTGGGTCGCAGTCCCGCGCACAACCACTACGCCACCAGGGCTCAGCTGTGGTTATCTTTTTTATGGTCATCTGAAAATGTGTGAAATTCAAATAGAGTTTTCCACAACTCACAGCAGTCATAAAGGGCTATCTTCAGTCTCAACTAATTTTATGCCAACTTAGTTTTAGAAACATTGCGAATAAGTCTACCAAGCACTCTAGTTTTGAGACCTGCAAGTCAGAGTGGCTGTTCAGTGCACAGGGAATTCAGTCTCCTTGAAACCCCAGAAATCTATTGTTAGCAGCCATCAAGTTGTCTCCTACCCACTTATGAGGACTGCATACACATCAGGACAGAACGCTGCCAGGATCTGCTCTCACTCCCGGATCTCTTCTCAGAAATCTGTTCAGCAGAATAGCAACATGCCAGCCACCACTGAGAGATGGGTAAGAATCGTATATGAACAACACATTCCAGAAAGAGAACGTATCTCTCCCAAATGGAAGGCAAGAACTGGACCAAGGAACCACCAATGTTCTCACTCAGAAATCTGTAAAATGAAAGAAGTGAAAGACCATCTGATAAATAGACATAAAATGTACTTCCTAGCAAATTCATCTATTAAAAGTGATCATCCAAATGATCTTTGTGCTCTCGTGACAAAGTAAACACAATCTCAAACTTGATAATCAGTTTATATAATTTACTACTGAACAAATTCAGTTCTCTTGGATGTCTACATTTAAAGGAAGCATTGAGGTAGGATTCCATATGGTGTCCTGGTGGTACAGAGGTGAGATGCACAACTGCCAATCAACAGGTCAACAGTTTGAACCTCCCAGCTGTTCCCTAGGAAAAACACATGGCAGTCTTCTGTGAAGATTACACAACAAACAAACCCACTGGCATCAAGCAAACCTGACCATTCCTTTAAGACACTTCAAATCCTTATAGGATCTTTATAAGCGTCCTCATCTTTCTCTCACTGAGAAGCTGAGGGGTTCAAACTTCTGATCTTGTGGTTAGCAGGTCAATGCTTAACCTCTTGTGTCACTAGGGCTCCTGCTCTGGGATAGTTCTGCTCCGTCCTGTAGGGTTAAAGATCTTGATAGCAATGGGTTTGATTTCAGTGGTCTAAAAACACCAAGAAAGCATTGGTCTTGTGGATCAGAAGGTAACAGTTAATTAATACATTTTTAAATTTTTATGTAGTTATTTTTTTAGCTGTACCCATCCTTTATTTCACATACAGAAAACCATTCAAAGATCACAAAATAAAAGCACTGCATTCTGCAGAGAGCAAGGCTATTCACATCCCTGGTCTCTGGTCTGAGGGGATTCAGTGAGGCTTAATCCACATCTGGACCCGGCAAATGGATATTGGACCCCAACTATCACCCAATCAGCCTTCACTCTGTGTGTTGTACAGGCATTGATAAGATCCATAAACATGAGTCGCAGTCCTCCCAGAGATGTATTATCTGATCCAAGTCTTGGGTGATCCCTCGTGACTAAGCGTGAAGTTTACTAGCCTGCACACAATTTACCTGCTGTCATTAGGTGCTGCTGAATCAGTCCAGACTGCCAGCAAGCCTATGCACAACAGAACAGAACCCCACCTGATTCCACACCGTCCTCACAAGCGCCATGGCTCAGACCATTGTCGCAGCCACTTTAGCGATGCCTCCCCCTTGAAGGTTTTCCTCTTTTTTATTAAGAGGTTATTCTGGATGGTGATACCTGGGGCTGCTAATCACCATGTCAACTTTCAAAACCACCCGTTGCTCCATGAAGAAGGCTGGGACTATCTACACCTGTTGACAGATCTGAAGAGCCCAGTTATCCCCTAGCGAACATTTTAAAGTGCCTCATGGTAGGTGTAGTTACGTTTAAATGTAATATCATTTGAGGTCCCTTTGGATCAAATGTATCTTTTATCATGAAATTTTAAATGAAATATTTTTCATTTGTTGGAAGCTAATACAGATATATCATTCCCTAGGTCAATCACATCAAGGAGTAATGTACAATGACTACCACAATCAATTTAAAATATCCCCTTCCTTCTTGAATTCAGCTTCCCTTTACTACCCTCCCACCTTTGCACCCACCAGAAGCCCTTATTCTACTTGCTATCCCTATAGAAAAACATACAGTAAAAATTCAAGGAGGTTATTCCAATAGCAAAACACATTCGAGAGAAACCCAAATCTAAAGAAAAAACCAAACAAACAAAAAACCAAAATAACAGAAAATGTTGAACACTAGGTCAGGTTCAATATGTATCAGAAGGGGGGTCAACGGACAAGATTTTAGCAGTTCCAGTCAGGTTTATCATTTTCTTGATCCATTTTGAAGCTGTTTCAGTTTACAAACAAAACGAAGTGAAAGGGAAATACAATCGGATTAAGTCCCTGGTGAATCCCTTCTGACTCTGGACCAGGAAAGGGAATAACCTTGCTACAATACAGAATGCAATGGAAAGTGCTTAGTTGGAGATAGCGCTATATTTAGAAAGCTTTAATTCATTTGATCTCCCGTATGATCTACTTATATTTGCTTCAGTTTTTAATATTTTCTGCTTTATTTTAGAGTAAGGTTTTATCTGTTTTATTTTGTTATTGTTTATTTGATTATTTTTTAAGTGGCTTTCTGTGTAAAAAATCCAAGGTAGGGGGCTGAGGCCTGGTGGCCTAGTGATTGTGTGCGGGACTACGGTCCACTGGGCTGACAGTTCAAATCCAGCAGTAGCTCTCCAGGAGCAAGGCTGGGCTTCCTACTCCCACCAGGGCAGTGATCACAGACACACACACAGACACACACCACACACACACAAATCCAAGGTAGGTAAATCTATAGAGACCATACTGGGTTAATGATTCCTTGGGGGTAAAGCAGGGAAGGTTGCAGTGATCACACACACACACACACACACACACACACACACACACACCACACACCCAAATCCAAGGTAGGCACATCTATAGAGACCATACTGGGTTAATGATTCCTTGGGGGTAGAGCAAGGAAGGTTGAAGGGAAATTGAGAGCTCGCAAAGTAGAGCACAAAAATGAAGAAAAATTCTAAAACCAAGTGTTGTGATGATTGTACGACTTTCCTAGATATAATGGAACCATTGATTTGTATAATATGTGACATGGTGAAAAACAAAAATGTGAACTATATGCGGCCTGTAGGAAACTCAGAGGGGTAGCTATACCCTCCACTCAACAGCAGTGTGTTTGGAGTTTTGTTTGGCATGAAAGACACACTTCTCATTCCCTGACTTCCAGCCTCCCTAGTTAGGGGCCTCTGAAATGTAAATCAACAATTGTAATTCAGTATGGTACTTGCTTTCAAAGGAGTACATACATTGAGTCTTTAGAAGGTCAAAGAGGAGTATCTAATTTAGAATGGGGGAGGTTTTAAAGAGTAAGTGACATTTTAATTACAACCTGAAGGATCAGTAGATATTAACCAGGCAGAAAGGGTGAGGGGACAGCTGATTGGGGTAGCAGAAAAGCAAAGCACGAGCCACAGAAATTTACCAAGGCAAAGGCATAACTGTGTAGGGAGCCCTGGACTCTGTTTTCCCCTCTCCTCAATATAGGTAAGGTCTTAAAATAAAGTGTGAAACTTTATCAGTTTTAAAGTTTCCATCGCTGAGTCCCATCTTAGAATTTTGAGAAAGATGAGAACACTAGTTAAATCAGTGGTTCTCAACCTTTTTAATGCTGCGTGCAACCCTTTGATACAGTTCCTCATGCTATGGTGACCACCAACCATATAATTATTTCTGTTGCTACTTCATAACTATAATTGTGCTACTGTTATGAATTATCATGTGAATATCTGATATGCAGGATGTATTTTCATTATTATAAATTGAACATAATTAAAGCATCATCATGAATCACAAAACAATATGTAATTGTATATTGTGAAATATTTATTTCTAATTACAAATAAATGAAATTTTGTTTTGAAGCATAGTGTAGCGTGGGTCTTCTCGCTGGGTACTCATAGGTGGGCAAATCTGCATGTGGGCAGACCCACCTGGATAGAGGAGTGGTGTCTCTGTTCCTAAGATCATTGGAAATAAGTGACTTACAACAGTCTCAGGCAACCTGTGTGAAATGCTCGTTCTACCCCAAGAACTGAGTATGCTCAGACACACACACCCCGCCCCCACCCAGGTCGTGGTAAAACCAATACCTTGGGCACACCCACCTTAAGTACATTACAAAGGTGGGCCCAAGCTCAGCTAATGGAATCAAGCAATACCTTCAACCGTACCTTCCCCCTCCCCCCCCAAGCCAGGGGCCAGATTGAATAAAAGCATGGAGAATGCCCCCCAAAACTCTCTTGGCCTCTAGGTCCGGGGGAGATTCCCCAGTTCCGCATATGTGGGTATTCTTTTCCACATGTTTTTTCCCTGCCCAGTTGTGAAGCCCAGCATGGCTTACAAGTGACCTGCCCTGCTTCCAGGAAATAACATGGACCCTTTTAGGACTGTAAAACCTGGCACTTTTCTTGTCCTCCATAAAAACTCACTGGGATTATTACTTCAGCATGAATTCTCTCTGTTTAGGAAGTGTGTCAGTCTGGGTAAACTAGAGAAACAAATCCATGGACATGCATATGAATGTAAGGGTACAGTTTATATGCAAGAAGAATAGGACAATAAGAAAGCATCCTAACCCAGTCCAGTTCAAAGTCATAAGTCCGATATTAGCCCATATGCTCGATTCTAGTCTATAAAGTCTCCTTCCGACTCACGAAGTCACCGGCCAGTGGGTGCAAAGTCCCAGTGCTGGCAGGTGTCTCCCCATGGCTCCTCGCTCCCAGGGCTCAGGGTCCATCAACAGCATCCAGTGGTGGTAGAAGCAACTCAGCACTGGCAGGGCCCTCCATGTGGCTTCGCCAGCTTCAGAAGTTTGTTTCCATCAGGGTAAGGCCATGTTGCTTCTCCTCTGGCTCCTGGGACACTGCCATCTTGTCTTCTCTGTAGTTCATTGTCTCTGAGACTCACTCCCAACAACGAGATTTCCCAGATGTATCAGGAGAAAGCCATGCCCACACAGAGGCCTCATTGGCTACTCAATGGCTATCTCCAGATGAACAGGTTAGACTCCACCCCTACATCTCAATCATGAAATTAAGATAAGCACACGACCGCCACAGGAAGAAAAGAATCAAGGTATAACCACTCCAGAAAGAGTCACTGTTGCCCCACAGTGACTCCCTGTGATTTTTCTGAGCTTGTAACAGTTCACGGGAATAGAAACCATCTTTCTCCCATGGAGCTGCTGCTGGTTTTGAATTGTTGACTCTGAGGATGGGAGCCCAAGGAGTAACCATGGCATCACCAGTGTTCCTAAACATAGCTAGGCCTTCACAGTAAAGGGACTTTACTCCATGTTAAATACTTCTCCCAAGGGTAGCTTTGAGCACTCAATGAGTCAGTTTGGGAGAGCAACGGAGAATATGAGATGCAGACTTTTGCTAACTCCCTGTCTTCCTTGGCCCTTACAGCCCTGAAACATTGATGGCAAATTTTGAAGGGTTGACTCCTCATTTAGAGGCACATCTCCAATGCCACAAACGCTGTTATTTAAAGAAAGCACCCTCTTCCCATTACTGTTTGGGGGATTCTTTTTTTTTTTTTAAGGCATCATTGCCCTCAGGTGGTGGGAGTAGGAGGCCCAGCCTTTGCTCCTGGGAGCTGGAATTGAACCTCCAACCCAGTGGGCCACAGTCCCGCGCACAACCACTACGCCACCGGGGCTCAGCCTTTCCCATTACTGTTTTACAGGAACCACTTTTATTATCCTTGTAAGACCACTGACATAGAAGCTCTGCTCCTGGAAATTCTTCATTTGTGCTGGAAACCTTTCTAGACCTCACCCTATGTCTCTTCATGTGTTACCTTTTTTCTATAATTAAAAAAATCATGACTGTATAATTTCTATGTGTGGTAAGGAGTTCTAGAAAACCATTGAACACAGAGTACTGGAAGCCAGCAGATTCAATGTGATGGGAGCCGTAGGGACCCCCAAGCTTAGGGCTAGCATTCTGAGGCCAAGCCTGTAGTCAACAAGTTTAGTGTGACTCACAGCCACTCTGTGGGGCAGAGTAGAACTTTGCCCTGTTGAGTCTACAAAGCTGAAAATCCTTGTAAAAGCAGAACAAGAATAGAAAGCTTCACTTTTTTTTTTCTCCAGAAGAACAGCTGATGGATTTGAACTGCTGACCTTGTGGCTAGCAACCCAAAGTGAGATGTACTACAGCATGGAGGCTCCTTAAACTGCTGAAAAACTACTGGGAGAATCCCCAAACTGTAGCCGGCAAGACAGCCATGGTGGTGTATGGGAACTCTACACTTGGAGTTGGTATCTTAGGGATTCTGCAAGCTTGGCAGTCTGCAGGACTGTGACCTTTAACTTGTGAGGTCTGATCTAGGTGCTGAAGACCAGAGGCAGAAGTGTTACAGGTGCAGCTGGTGTCAGAACAGATGTGGCATTGAATTAAAATTTTAGAGTTTAGTGTCAAATAAGTGGGACTTGATTTTTTTGGTGCAATCGTTATTTCTAATATTCACATGCTTTTATGAGTTACTTTTCTTTCTAATGATTTTGTTGGGGGCTCTAATAACTCTTATAACATTCACATCATTTATCTTATACATCATTTGCATCAAGCATATTTGTACATATGTTGCCATCTTCAGTTCCAAATATTTTCTACTAGAGCCCTTGGTATAAAGCTCCTCCTTTCCCCTCCTGTTTTTTTTTAATAAATCATTTTTGGGGGTCTCATACAACGCCCATCATGATCCATACAGACATCAATTGCATGCAGACCACATTTGTACCCTTGTTGCCATCATTACTCTCAAAACATCCTCCCTCCACTTAGACCCCCAGTACCAGCTCCCCCTATTTTGCTTCCCTCCGCACTCCCCCTTCCCCATGAAGCCTTAATAATTTACAAATTGGAATTACTTTTTCATATCGTACACTGTCCAATGTGTCCTTTCAGTCACTTCCCCATTGTCCATACCCCAGAGAGGAGGTTATATATAGATCCCTGATATCAGTTCCCTTTTATATTAATTACTTTAAAATCTTATCACAAGAGCAGTGCTGCTGCCCCCAGTTGTCTAAAAAGAATCATTCATATCATAAATGAAAACAACTATCATGACCTGTTAATCTCTGGAACACCACAAGCAACTTAAAAGACATGATTGCACTATTTGAAGACTATTTTTAATCTGTATTCAATATCTCTTGGTTGCTTGTTTGTAGTTGAAGATAAACCTTAGTTAATGTGTTAAGCTTGATTTAAAAATCTAGGGCATAGGGTCACAGACTTATTTAGTATATTAATTCCTTTTATGAAAAAAAAAGTGACAATGAATCACTTTTTTTCCTACAGTCCATTATCTGCTTCTGTAACCCTCCTAGGTTATTTCAGTGCCGAATTGAGGAAATTCTGATCTAGGACATCATACTCAGACAGCAGAGGCAAAGATACAACTCTCCCAGAGTGACGTTCTTTAATTTCCTAGAGTCCCCATTCTTCAAAAGCAATGTGTTGATACCAGGGAAGAGGCTCAGGAATTACAAAGAAGATGGATAATTTCTTCTTTTAGCACTTCATTCCATTGATCCTTTCTAGCTTCTCCTCTCATAGAAGAAGCTCAGTAAAGCACCTGGGCAATAAGATTATCCTGGCTCTTGTCAAAATGACATTTGATTAAACCAACTTTCCAGGGCTTATCTTTAAAAGTACTGGATTCTTATGCTAAGAAGTTAATCCTTGTGCTTCTGATTCAATTACATTTGCAGATTCAACCAGGGTTTTTAATTCTGCCTCATCTTCCAAGGGTAATTACTTTAAAGGTCTATATGCCATTTACTGGCTGCTTCCTTTGGAGAGGTTCAAGTCTAACAAGGCTGGTAGCTGGAAACACATTTGATTCTCTGGAAACACCTCCTTTTTCCTATTTATTTATTTTTATATATCATAAGGAGATTATTGCATTTTCAAGTTATCCATTATTATTGATTGTGTTTTTAGATAAAAAAAATATATCGCAATATGCAGACCACTTTCCCAGAACAAAATGCTTTAAAGATTACATTAAATTAATGTGAGGGGTCAAATCCCTTAAAATGTATACAGACCTAAAGTCAGATATAAGATCCTTTACTTTATAGATCTGAACAACCATAAAACTGAAATAAATTGATCTATTAAACAATAAAAGTCTCACAAAAGACAAGGTATCATTTTTTTTACTATAATCCTATGATAGATGATGCTGTGAGACTGACACTAAATTGCTGACACTAGAGTTTAATAGTTAAGAAATGGAACCTTCACCTACCAGACACCATCGCTAAAGACAAAGTGGGTGCATAAGCAAATGTGGTGAAGAGAGCTGATTGTGTCCAGCTATCAGAAGATATAGTGTCTGGGTATTACAGGCTTGAAGATAAATAAGCAGCCATCTAGCTGAGAAGCAACAAAGCCCACATGGAAGAAGTACACCAGCCTGTGTGATCATGAGGTGTCCATGGGATCAGGTATTAGGCATCAAAGCACAAAATATCATATCATTGTAAATGAGGGTGATGTGGGATGGAGACCCAAAAACTATCTGAAGGCAACTGGACATCCCCTTACAGAAGGGTAGCAGGAAGAAGACCAGTCATTCAGGGTGCAGTATAGCAATGATTAAACATAAAACTTTTCTCTAGCTCATGAATGTTTCCTCCCCTCCAGTATCACGATCCCAATTCTGCCTTACAAACCTGGCTAGACCAAAGGACGTGCACTGGTACAGATAAGAACTGGAAACACAGAGATTCCAGGACAGATAAGCCCCTCAGGATCAATAATGACAGTAGGGTTACCCCAAGGGGAAGGGGAAAATGATGTAGGGAGGGGGAACCAATCACAAGAATCTACATATAACCCCCTGCATGAGGGTCATACATCAGAAAGTGGCTGAAGGGAGAGGTTGGACAGTGTAAGACATGACAAAATAGTAATAATCTATAAATTATCAAGGGTTTGTGAGGAGGGATAGGTGGGCGGGGAGAAATGAGGAACTGATAACTAGGGCTCAAGTAGGAAGAAAATGTTTTGAAAGAAAATGTTTGATGATGTCACCAAATGTACAAATGTGATCGACACAATGGATATGCATATGGATTGTGATAAGAATTGCATGCACCCCCAATACAGTTAGTTTTTAAAAAAACAAATGGAGCCTCAAATTTAGTTCTCTATGTAATATATTTCCCAGTTTTTATTCAGTAATATTAATTCAGAAGATAACTCTTTGAAAAAACATCATTGGCATGAAAACATTGATAATGCAATTTTTTCATTGTTGCTATTCTAGAAAAATCATAAATCCCACACTTAAGAAAAAATAAGACTGAATTTCACACTAAATCACCTCTACATAAATTCTTCTTTCTCATAGAAAAGGTACAACACATTTTAAAGATGGTTACTATCTAGTTTATAAAGTATATATATTTTAATTCCTTTGCTAACATGGTCTCAAAGAAGTGAGTCTCTGGAAAGGAGTGGCAAAATAAAATTGGGTCTTATATTTATGCTGAATCTCTTTACTCTGATTATTTCTGACAAAAACATCATAAAACAAATTCCTATGAAAATTTCTCAAGAATTAAGATTCTTGTACTTTCTTTAAATATTAGATACAAACTATGACGCACACTCTAATTCTCTGCAGTAATTATAAGACATCTATGAATGCAAAGTAAAATTCTGAAATCTCCAATATGTAACATCTTTGAGGGATTGAATAGAGATAATTTATCAATTTTATTTGTCTTCAACATAATGAGGTTCCTAGGCACCTACATTTTTTGGTACTTATTTTTATCCTGTTTGGAAATGTTAATAAATGAACAAAAGCCATGCCTGTTGGTAAGTAATGAGGGACAAAAGAAGTCCTGTTCTTTCTTTGCTAACATTTTCAATTTACTTTGAAATTGTCTTCCGTATCTTGCTATTCTATTAGCATTAATACAGGATTTCACTGTGAGTTGTAAATAAGCCTATTCATTGTTCTTTAAATCTCACATTGGATTAATACAGCATGTACTTTCCAGACCATTTTCTTAGACAAGCGATCCATGGATCATTTTCTTGTGTTCTGTTTCCTTCAGCTTTCTCCCTGTAGTGTCAGAAAGAGTGAAACCTCAAATATTTAGTGTAGAAGGAAGACAGTCACAGGAAAGACATACAATCCACAGTAGAGAACACACAAATAATTGCCATTATCTTTCTTTCTTCAGTGAGAATTACTCATGTGTCATGCACTGCAATAGTCACCAGGAGTAGGACCAACTGAGTCAGCCGTTCAGGGAGGGCGAGAACATTCTAATATTCAACACAGGACACAATCATGACTCAAATTATCAAGAGCCCTGAGGGAGAAGGCAAGCAAATGGGTTTCACACTAATGGAAGATACACTGAGGAGGTAATGAGGTAAGATATTGAAGATATGATGAGCAAGGAGAAAAAAAGAAGGCAATTCACAGTTGGCTAGAATTTTAGCAGAAAAACCTATTAAAATGCAAAGTTTAATTTGGGAGTGGTCTAGTGTAAATTAGTACTCTGAATGAAACTGTACACTGATTAAACAGCTTTTGCATTTACACAAAACTGAAAGTGCTTGTGTTATGATTTAACCTAATTAGTTTTACTGTGATAGTCTGGTTTTGTTTTAGGTTGTTATTTGATTTTTAAAACTTCTTTTGTTTTTGTCATTCAGAAGGAAACATTTCTTGAAAGCAGACCTTTTTTGTAAATGAGGTTTTGAAGTAGGAATTAGAAAGAGGTAATTTATCAAGTGACAAAGTATACATCTATCTACAATCAATAAATAAAAACATTGAGAAAAGTAACAATTATTTATTTTTTGCAGCATTTTTACTAAAAGCACAACTTTTGCTTCTTTTGGAGTGATGAAACAAAAAGAAGTGTTTTTTCATCTTCATGGAGTTTGTATTAAAAAGACGAAAGGCAGGTAAGAAATAAAAAACAAGCAGGCTAATATGCTTTACAAAGACAAGCCCAGGTGTCTGCAATAAGGAAAGTTCGGGCCGATGTGAAGTTTCCACAGGTTCAAGAAGTGCCGGGTGATGCATATTTGATATCTAGTGGGTCAAGGGTGAGTATCTGAAGAGGTAACATTTGACCAGAGACCTAAAGGAACTGAGGCAAGAGTCAAGTTAGGATTTTGATGAAGGAAGGAAGTGACTGGCTCCCAGACAGAACAGCCAAGAGGCCAATGGGACTTCCAGCAAAGACAAGAGCAGGCAAGAAGGTCAGAAAGGTGGCCATGTAGGACCTAAGAAGTCATAGTAATAGCTCAGAATTTTATTCTACATATCATGGGAACCAATCGAAACATTGTAAGACGAAAAGTGACATGATTTAAAAAAAAAGGATTTTTAAGTGGATCTTCCTTCTGTGGGCTATATTGGTAGAGAAAACTGTTAAAAGGCTATTAGCAACCACAGCTATGAATGATAAACCTAATGCAGGAATTTGATGGTTTGAACATGTCATAGCAGTGAAGGTGGTGAAAAACTGCAAGAGTTCAAGAGATGTGTTTTTCTGCAAGAGGTCTGACAGAATTTGCTAAGAGATATGCAGTGAGAACTTGTGCAGTGCTCTTGACAAGGCCGGCGTATGCCATCTAAGCAACTGGTTACGAGGCTGCCTACTAAACTGGTGATGCATGGAGAAACGAATGAGTCCAAGAAGAAAGACGCACTTAGGAGAGATGTTCGTAATCAATGCAAGAGCAGAAAGTCAACGCAGGAGTGTAAGTGAAAGGTGAAGGCAGCAGTCTCAAATGATGTTTTAAATGTAGTAATTGTGCTTGATGCAGGTGAAACGCTTCTAAAAGTCCCAGTGCTTGACTTTATAATTGGGAAGGTAAGCTGTTACAGGCCAAGCTATGTCCTCACATCTTGGCAGACTGAACATTGACTTGTCCATTTCTGGACCTGATACTGCATTCTGCTGGTGCATTGCTTTAATGGTAGTGTAATACGTCAATTCTTAGAAGTTGTGAAAGCCAGCACAGTAGGTCTCTCCCTTCAAGTCTTATTGTCAAGCTTGGGGAAAAAAAAAACAAAAAAAGATGTAGCAATATAAGTGTCTTGGTGACAGGAAAGGGGATGACAGCCTTAGAAGATAATGATGTCCACCATGGGGTGGACATTGAGCCAGCATGCTGTTCTATGCCTATTGATGGATTCCCTATGTCATTTATTACTTGGATGTTCTGAATTTCCCTTAAAAAATAAAAATCCTTTCATGGGCACAGGATTTCTTAGTGAATGCTTATGAGAGAGCATTTCCTCTTCATGCCTTGTCACAAAGCTGCCTGTCCATTAAGGATGGGAAAAGTCAGCTTTGATAAATTGAATGCCTATTTAAAATTCTCTACCTCAGAGTCATTATCTCACAATGTCTTTTAGTATTTCTCATTCCCTGTTTTCAAGCTAAAAGTGGAATGGGGAGAACGATAAACCTTATCATATAATGCGTGGTTTTGATGGCTGGAGTTAGGTTCTGAAATATTTTGTAAGTCCCGGGCATTTCCATGTGTAGTGTTCACAGCTGTAAAATGAATTGTGCTGGTTTGTTTTATAAGAAAGCAGAGCAAAACTATTCCTTAGACTCTAATCCCCTCATCCAAATTCCCAATATCACAGCACCTCAGATTTTTTTTTATTTCTAGTAGCCTACACCCTGTTCCAGTAGACGTACCTTAATTAGGTGTGAAACTTGATCCTTTCTCGACATCCCCATCAACACTAGCAGTCAGGAACAGCTAATAGGACACAGGGTGTGGGGGTGGAGAGGAAGTAGTCACCAGAGTACTGAAGAGTCATCAAGCTGATTCTGGCTCATAGAGACCCTAAAGGACCCAGCAGGGTTGCCCCCTTTTGTGTTTCCAAGGCTGTAAGTTTTGCAATAGTTGAAAACCTTGTCTTTCTGCTAACCTTTCCATTAGCAGCCGAATATGCAACCCACTATACCAAAAGGCTAAAATTAAATGTATTTCCGTCTCAGGTTAGTTATCTGTTCTTAACAAGGCTCAACAACACAATTCGGAAACCTGCACACAGCTAGCTCAGTGAATTATTGTGCTACCTAAGAGCACATACAGGAAAGAAACCGGGTTTTCTACCTCTATAAACAGTGGCAGTCTCACCTTTTGGCTCGACGGCACCAGGGTGGTCAGCGAGAACAAGTCTTTCAACAGATGGCAGAAAGGGAGCTCAGAAGAAAGTGATTGATCATTTTCTAGGAAAGATTGGTATGATCGGTAAGTACCAGCTATTTTCAGAATAAGAAATATGGGGAAAACACTAGTCACCAGGACTCAAGGAACCAAAATTGCATCTGATGACTTCATGGGTTGAATTTCTGAAATGAGTCTTGCTGATCTGCAAAATGATGAGGTTGCCTGGAGAAATTTTAAGTTAAATCCTGAGGATGTTCTGGGCAAAAGTTGCCTGGCCATCTTCCATGGCATGGATCTTATGCATGCAGGACAAAGATGTGCTCCATCATGAAAAAATGGCAGACCATAATTGAAGCTTGTGTTGATGTCAAAACTACCGATGGGTGTCTACTTTGTCTGTTCTGTGTTGATTTTACTTAAAAACACAATAAGCAGACTCAGAAGACCTCTTATTCTCAACACCAACAAGTCTGCCAAATCCAAAAGAAAATGATCTGACAGGTGCAGACAAATGACTTGAAAGAAGTGGTAAAGGAATTGATTCCAGACAGCATTGGAATGAAAGAGAAAAGACTTGCCAGTCTATTTATCCTCTCCACAATGTGTTTGTCAGAAAAGTAAAGATGCAGAAGAAGCCCAACTTTGAATTGGGAAAACTCATGGAACTCCATGGCGAAGGTAGGAGTTCTGGATAAACTATTGGAGATGAGACAGGTGCAAAAGTGGAACCAACTGATGGCTATGAGTCACCAGTTCAAGAATCTGCTTAAATTTCAATCTTAATGTGGACAAATAAAAGGTCTTATTGTGGGAAAAAAAAGTTACAGTCTCAGAAACCCAACAATAGCAATTCTATCTGTCCAACAGTGTCGTTTTAAATAGAAATTGACTCAATGACAGTGAGCGTGGTTATTTTGAATAAGAACACAAGAAAGCAATCCTGAGGAATTGCAAGCTTAAGCAACCCCTACACCTTGTGAATTACATCCAGTCTACCAAGTTGTGGCTTAAGCCTTTTGTGTTAGTCCGGATAGACTAAAGGAACAAATTCAAGGACACACATATGGATATAAGGAAAGGGTTTATATACAAAAGGAATGGGACATGGAGAAACCATCCCAGCCCAGTCCTGTTCAAAGTCATAAGTCCGAAATTAACCCATATACCCAAAATCAGTCTATAAAGTCTTCTTCCGACTCATGAAGTCAAAGGTCAGTGGGTGCAGAATCCCGGTGCTGGCAGGGCACCTCGCCTCCAGGGCTCTGGGTCCATCAACAGCAGAAGTAACTCACCGCTGACAGAGGACTCCATCTGGCTGCCCCAGCTTCAGAGGTCTGGCTCCATCAGGGCAAAGCTGTGTGGTCTCTCCGTTGGCTCCTCCAGCTTCTCAAACGCTGCCAGCTTGTCTTGTCTGTGATTAATTGTCTCTGAAACTAACTCCCAACAACTGGGGAAGATAGCTTCTCATCTTCACGAGGGAAATATCACGAGATTTCCCAGACATATCAGAGAAAGCCATGCCCACATACATAGAGGCCTCATTGGCTACTCAATGGCTATCTCCAGATTAACAGGCTAGACTCCACCCCTACATTACCATCATAAAATTAACATAAGCACATGACTGCCACATCTTTTCATTAGATAGTTCCTCAAATTCACCATCATCCTCCATTAGCAAACCAAGTTTTTTGAGACATCTAAATTTAACCAGCTGCCTTCAAAAAGACTAACTCAGAATACTACCATGCACATCTGAGTAGAAATGTGCTCCGTGGGCTTTTCTATGGCTGTTTTTTAGAAATACACCATCTTTCTTTCAAAGCAACTATTCGGAGACTAGAACTTTTCAATTAGCAGCCAAGTGTACTAGCCGTTTGCACCATTCAGGGATTCTCACACAGAGATTTAGCTGACCTTTGTGGCAAACATTCAGTGCACCCCGCGCCCACCCCAACAATTTAAAAGAGCAGGTTATTTCAGAAACCACGGAGAAACTTCATATCACTGCACAGAACGACCATTCTTCTGTTTCTTTGGTTTTCTCATGCTCTTTCCTCAGACTTCTGGCTCATGGCTAGATATCTCTTCTGCTAATTGGGGTATCTTCCATAGAATATTCGGTTGATGCTTGTATTAATACTGACCATAGTTTGTTCGCTTTCTTTTCTTTGCATTGATTGATGAGGTTAATAGATAATTCACTTACAATGCCAGGTTCCATCCCAAGTTCCTTATAACTTATAACTCCTTTAAGCGTCGCAAGCCTTAAGTTAGAAACTAGTGGTAATTCTATTTACATTACAAATTTGGAAATCAAGATACAGACATGTTAACTCAAGGTCTATAGCTAATGAGTGGTATAGGTAATTTTCTAACTCCTAATGCTCATCATTGTCTAGAATGAACTAGAAGGTAAATAAATGTTGGCTACATTACCAAGTTAATTTTGATAAAATCGCAGCTAGAGACATCTGTTTCCTGTCCTTGAAACTGGTTACAGCTAATGGAGTGTGGGTAAACTGTTAGTTGCTAAGCAGAGCTATAGAGAAGGATAAGTGTATAGCAGGAAGATATACCCTGTTGTTATACTGCCCTGTATTCTGGGAATCTTCATCAATAACTGTATAGCAGGATGATATACCCTGTTGTTATACCGCCCTGTATTCTGGGAATCTTCATCAAGCATAAAGGTTAGAAGAATTAGCAGACAAGTGAAAGAGTACTATAACTGGTCACGGTTTCAAGATTTAGACCCACATTTTATCCAAGATTTACTTCTATATTTAGTTTTAAAATAGAAAATTTATCAGAATCAATAGAATCCCCTTGGATCATCGTTGATGGATGTGAATAGAGAGAGCATTGTAAAGGTGATCATGGCAGATGTGATTAGGTTAAAATGTGATACCTTATCATCTCTCTTTTGATTAATTTTAAAGTTATTTCAGATTTTAGCACTTTCTGCTTTCTTTTTGATTGAACTTTTCCTGTTTTTTTCTAGTAAATGCTATTGGTTTTAAGTTTTGTGGGGGCTTCCTGTTTCATATATATATATATATATATATATATATATATATATATATGAAATCCAGGATAGGTTGATCTACAGAGGCCGTAACTGACTGGACAATTGCTTAGGGTTATGAGAGGGATGGATGTGGGAAAATGGGGAGTTCACAACAGGAAATGTGAGAAGAATTGTTCCAGTTTAGATTGGGGTAAATATTCTCAATATGATTGAATGACTAAGTTGTATGACATCTTAAGTACATGCCAATAAAGTAATTTAAAATAAATAAAATTCAACTCTACAGCAGAGTTTGATTTTGGTTTTTCAGGAGTGTGATTGATGGAAATTTGATCATTTCCAGGATCATACAGAGTAAATCACATACATCCAGACTAGCTTGATCTGCTCCCACATATGAGCAAGGCATCATGGTTTCTTTCTGACTGGACTATCAAGAGACTTAGTTACTATGCAATGCTTGCTCCCCTCATTTTCTAAGGAGTGTACATATTGAACAGTGTGTTACCCTGTAATTTTGCCTATTCCAGTTATTGTCCAAGTTTATTCACATTTTACAAATTCAAGCCATTCTGGTTTTACTTCAGCTGCCATAAGTGGTTTGAAGTCATGTTCCAAACAGTCTATGACAAGGTTTTACTGTGTTTCCTACTAAAATATTTTGCAAGTTAATTCACTCCAGTGAATTGGGCCAAATCTGAGAGGGTTATTTGGAGATTCTGGTGTAATGGGTGGTATGTCGTTGGGCTGCTAATCAGAAGGTCAGCAGTCTGATCCAGTCGTCTCTCTACAGGAAGAAGATGAGGATATTTCCTCCCCCACAGGGTTTGGGTATCAGTATCTTATATCAGAAGCTTCAAGAGATATGCTGATGTGGCAGAGACTTGGATTATGACTGCTCAGAAGAAAAAGAAAGAATCCCATTAGATTAAGAGACCCTGTTGCTCCTTCATTAGAAAAAGAATAGGAGGTTTAGGCTTAGAATCCAGCTGCCTTGCTTCTTCCATGGGAGGTGCCCTTATAGCCCCTTTGGATAGTCACCAAGGATTACACATTCCCAGTCTCTGACATCTTTATCCTTCTTTATCATCCTCATCCTCCTTCTTCATCCTTCCTCTCTCTTGACGCTCTTCCTCCCTCTGTTTCTCTTCCTCCTCTCCCTGCCCCTCTACTTCTCTCCATAAGTCCCCCACTCCTTTCCTCTGTTTCAGCAGTGACCATTGTTCTCTCTCCGTCCTACAGGACACTTTAGGTTTTTGACGAGCCCAGATTCTCAGAAGATATTGAATGAGGAGTAATCTCAAAATGATTTGCCTCCAGGCCTGAAAAATGCCAACCCACCTCCCTGAAAGGAAGTCGGGTAGAAGAGATGGAAAAAAATCCCTGAAACCCCAATAAATAATCTTAACAACATATATTGACTAAATCAAGTCTAAATCATGAATGAAGACTTCCACCTTTTTCTATCAATAATCCAAGCTCATTAGGAAAATGTTTCTGAAATATGAGTCAAAGCGGGGGTGGTGTGTGTGACCATTTAACCCTCACCAGCAGCTATAGCAACTGAAGCATGATTTTCATGTGAGAACTTTCAGAGACGCAGAATGTCAAAGCCGACCAACTGTCGAGACCTCACAAGGCTCTCAAATGCTTCTAATGTTCACAGTGTTTGACAAGACCTGACCCCCCAAACCCTCAAACAAGCTCACGAGTCAGGATAATTATGATAGAAATTAGAATTTGCTACTTTAAGTTAAAAAAATCATATTAAAACTTAAAAAAAACAACAAATGAGGGAACTTAGAAGATAAAGACTCTTTTGCCCAAGGTCACCAAGCCACTCGATTCCTGAGCATGATTTGAATCAGGAAGTTGAATAAAAGTTTAACTTGAAACCCTGACTCTGCTTCTGCACTTCTATGTGATCTGGAACAGGTCGCTTAACCTTCCCTGCAATTAGGGATGATATCTGCATCTGGTGGTTGTAGCAGATGCAACTGTACTTATACAAGGAACCATATACACATTGATAGGATTGTATTGCAATTTTTACAATGCTGCCAATGATCTGTGGTGGGATTGGGAGTGGTAGGTAAGTCATCCTATTGCAGAATCCAATTCAGGTTCAGAATGCTAACTTTGAGATTCCAGTGAAGGGAATCACAGCAGCAGATATATGACACCGAAATGAAGAAAGTTTCCTTCATATTTAGATATTTGGCTGTGGAAATACATAAAATATTTCTGGACCAAAACTAGAAAAGAAAACAACAGGTCAGACACCTCAGAGAGGAGATGATAAAAAACCAAGAGAAGAAATGCTTAAAGTGATATCTTCTGTTGTCCATTAGCAGGTATTTTTTAATTTAATATTTGTATTTACCAACCCCTCAAGTGTTTGAAGTTAGTACAATCCACCAGTTAAAAGATTTTTGTTTAAACTTTTGTTTTTTATTTTGTTTCTGCTTCAATCTCTCCCTCTTTTTCTTCTTTTCACCAGAGGTTTGCTCCATAGGAGAGAAGATGAGAAAACACAAAGAGAACCTGTTGAGAAGTTGTGAGGTTCAAATCATGTTCTGAGGATCTTGGTACTAACCCAGACCTGCCAATCCATGAGACAAGCTGGGCAGTCTCCTGCAGAGTTTGCAAAGAAATCAGATACAAAAACAATCTGAAAACAAGCAGTGAGAGGTGTGAGAGAAAGCATGCTGCTGCAAATGCCCTTCCTTACTTTTCCCCAGGTGCACAAGCACAATATGAGGACAGGCATGTGAGCACATGCATTCACTCACAATTCCTACACACACACACACACACACACACACACAGCCCTGTCTCACACATCTCTCTATTCCCCAGGGGTGTGCTTTGCTGGTCACTGGACTAGAGGCTTTAAAATTATATTGTGTATATTACATTTATAAAAGAAAGCTAGGAGCTTTAAATTTCCTTCAGAATATATTTCTAGCTAGCGATGTTTCATCAAGCACAGGGAGCATGGGGGCATCGTACAGTGCAGCTGGAAAGCACTGCTAGGATCCTAATACGATTTGAACCTGCAATTTCCTAATTATCACCTACTTACTTACGATGCCCCAGAATGAACCTGCTAGTGTATTTTACAGTATTAATAGATCTTTTATTAGCAATTATGTTTCAGAATCGCTTTTCATATAAAACCCTTGCACTAACTGTGTCATCCCATTGATCTTGCTTCAATGTACTCCTTACAGTCATTTCAAATGGCTAATAACTTGCTAATATAACTTTACAGGTACATTTTGTCCCTTTCTCTGCACCGATTGTAGACATACCAGCTCATTAAACACTGTGAGAGAACACAAGCTAAGGCCCTTCCTTTTAACAAGCCAGCCGTGTGAAACCAGAGACTGAGCCCTTTTTCTGATAATGGTCTTACTGCACCACCCCCATAATCCCAGGAGGAAGAGGGAGGGGAGGGAAGGGCCCACAGAACTGCTCCTCAAAGGGATAGCTAATATATATATATATATATATATATATATATATATATATATATATAGCTAATACATATATATTGGGGTGGGGGTGGGGGCACGGCAGGGGGGCATCCTTGAAGTTTCCCTTCAGATGTTGTTTTAATCTTCTCGTTCCCTGCTCTTGCCATTTCAAGGCCTCACGGGTACAGGTTCGCTGGCTAAATGAGGGGCACACAAGGTCACCTCTTGAACAGTGAAACGTGTGTCCAGGCACACCTCCACACTAATAGAAGTAGTCCTATCCCAGACCTAACCCGCACCAGCACACAAAAGAACAATAAGCCACTGCCACCCGGCAAAATAGCATCAAGGAGATTGCAAGTCTGCAGGAATACTCCTGGGGCAGCAGACAGAACACGGTTGCTAACCACAAAGCACAGAATGTTTAATAGTCTCATTGTGGGTCTTTGTGGCTTCATCTGGTTATCTGAATATTAGGTTGGTATGTAAGAGAGTTACCCTAATGCAGATTGTTCAATAAATAGCCCACAGGTTAGGAAGAAGTCTGCATACATTAATATATATATATATATATTTGATATAAAACAGGTGACAGTTAAGAGTATAGCTGATAAGAGTTTAGGAGAGTCTCTTGCTCAATTTAGCATATAGTTATATAAAACAGATAATGCATACCTGCTGGGGGGTGGGGGGGGCGGTGTGGGTGGAGGAAGAATCAGAGCACAGAACTTAATTTGAATTCCATTGCTCCAGTTAAATTAACACAAAATGACAAAATCTTTCAATAATTGTATTCTTTCACTATAGCCACTGCTGACACTTTCAAATAAAATCAGTCAGCTCTTACAATGTTTTTCACAAGAGACCCTTTCAGTGAATGCCGATTTCCAATGTCTTTGCTCAAATAAAACCCCCACTGACTTAATTCACTTACAGATATTTTCATAACCTCTCGCACGCACATAAATGTTCATGGGCTACATCCAAGAAGTTAACAAGCCTCAGATAACAGCTCAGCTAAGTTATGGACTCAATTCCTGCTCCACTTTGAGGGAGAACATGCGATGCTAGCAAAATAATGAAATACAATACATCAACCTGTCTGCCTAAAGAACTCAACTTGTTCAGAATAAATTAACCTAAACCACCAACCCAGAGAGTAGAAATGCAAATGAGCCCATGTGGCTGTATTACCAGTTCCATCTAGTTTCCACCATAGCATTAGTTTTAAGTCATTTGAACACAGAGGTGGCGGCTCTCGAACACTCCAAACAAAATAAAATTCACTACTTTCTGATTCATAGCACTACCCTGTGCAGGGTTTCCGACTGTAACTCTCACAGGAGCAGACAGCCTCTTCTTCCCACAGAGCAGCTAGTGGAGTTGAACCCTTGGCCTTGTGATTTTCAGCTCAACATTTTGTGTATTGCACCACTAGGTTTCCTTTAATGTTTCATCGCACTGCTATTTAAACCTTTTCTGTTTCCATTGTTCTTTGTTTTGTTTTGTTTTCATACAGAAAGTAATATGTATGTTATTTTTTTAAAACTGTTTCATTGGGACATAAGCCAAATGTTGTACAATTCAATTGTTCAATCATGTCAAGAAGAGTTGTACAATCATTACCACAATCCATTTTGGAACATTTTCCCCTTTCTTCTACTCCTTTTTGTTAACTCCCCAGCCCCCACCAGCCCCCCAGTCACACCCCCAATGCACCATTAATCCAGTTACTGTCGCTATAGATTCATCCATTCTAGACTTCATAAACAGTAAAACATACAGAAACATAAAACAAAGAGTCAAAAAGCTAACAGCAAAACCAAAATGAAGCACGGGGTCAGGGGAACACCAACTGAAAAGAAAACAGAAAATATTGAAAAGTAGAACAACTTAAAATGGGTCAGAAGGGTGGTCAAATAATAAGATGTTAGATTTTAACCTAGCTGCAGCCTCTGCCATAATCCACTTTTCAATGCATCCTGTATGTTTAAAAGGCTATTGATAGGCTTGGTCTATGTTCAGAGGTTTAATCCATGTATCTATCACTTTTTAAAAATTAAACTGGTAGAAATTTTAAATGGATTGGAATGGGGTTCTTCAATAAACTGGAGCGATTATTTTGTCTAAGTTTGTTCTTACTAATTCTGGATCTTTGGAAAGTAGAAAGCATTTTTTTTTGTTTTGGTAAATGCTTATTTAACATATAACTCATTGAATTTATTAATGAGATGCTAAATATTTCTAGTTTCCTTTTTTATATTTTCTAGTTTCTTTTTAAATGACTTGAACTCTTTCATTTTGCATGCATGTGTTCAACTTGATACTACCTTAAGTTTGCAAATATCTTAAATTCTGAATCTATCACTGTACTTTATATTGCTAATCATTTTTCAAAGAATGTTCTGAATGACACTTCCACTGTGAAGTATTTTTCATGCCTCTATCTGCTAGACGGCTCCCCCTTTTGAACAAATGCAATGTTTGAAAAGCATTTCAATATAGAACCTTTCTCTCGTTCTTATATCTTGCATAATTATTTTATTTCTCCAGATCCACAATAAGTTAACCATTTTTTAAAATACAAGATCCACTTGTTTATCAGTTGTTGATTTTAATGTACAACTTTAAAGGTAGCAGGGTTTGATTCAATGCAATTTAATCAAAATAATTGATTAAAAATATTGCTCAGTGTTAGATATCTTGGCAGATATAAAAAAGGTGACATACTCTCTGCTTGTAAAATGTTCTGACCATAGATATACAATTAAAGTACATGAGTTAAAGATTAAGTCACCAAAAGGAAAAGGAGAATGGTGTGGTCGTGGATATGTACAAAGAAAAGAGGCAACTATTTAAAAGATAGAGACTGTGGATGGATGAATGGTGGCACAAATTAATAAAGAGGAATGTAAAAAAGGGAAACCAATGTAGCACTATTTTTCTTCCATAATAAAACTTCTCTCTTTGATATGATCCCCAAAGATGTAGATGATACTTGATTACCATTACTGAACATTTTGTTCAGAGTGTATAGAATAATTCTGATCAAAGGGTGGAGTAGAACATAATTTAAAATTATTAGATATCCTAGATTTCCTAGGGCAGTTGGTCTGTGTTAATAAGTGTATTACTCTGAAAAAAAAAGAAGTGTATTACTCTGGATGGACTAGAGAAATAATTCATAGACACTCATATGTGTATACGAAAGAGCTTTATATACAAGAGCAATTGAATATTGAGAAAACATCCCAGCCCAGTTCAGATCAAGCCCATAAGTCCAAAATTAGCCCATATGTCCAATTCAAATCTATAAATTCTTCTTGAGACTCACACAACATATGTGATGACCCCAGAGGCAGGAAGATCACAGACAAGTGGGTGGAAAGTCTTGTGGATCTAGTGGCAGTGGAAGCATCTCAGTGCAGGCAGTAGTCTCCATGTGGATCCTTCAGCTACTGGGCTCTAGCATAGCGCCACGTGGCTTTTCAACAGGAATGTGTTACAGGGAGTGTGTGTTCCACTTTCCGTGAGCTGCTTATCTCCTTAGAGTCTTCAAATGAGGGCACCAAGCTGCATGCGATCTGATTGGACAACAATGCATTTTGTTTTGTCCTTTATTTTAAAATAATGGATTAGCTTTACTGTTTTGTCATCTCATGAGATCTTGGGAAACATTGTCTTTCAACATCTCTGCAATATGGCTATGTTTATTCTTATGAAATTCCAAATTTACTTACTTATTTACATAACTGTTCTTACGAATTTCCTTACTTAATGGGAAAATCTCTGGAGATATCCCCATTTGCAAGGAGCATTTTAGCTATAGTTCTTCCAAGACTGATTTGTTTCATTCTTTTGGTAGTCCATGGTATATTTAACATTCTGTGTCATCACCATAATTCAAAAGCATAAATAATTATATAGCCTTCCTTGTGCAATGCCAAACCTACAAATTTATATGTGACATTGAAAATACCATGGTTTGGGTCACATACACATTAGTCCTCAGAGTTACATCTTTGCTTTTGAGCACTTCAAAGAAGACTTTTACTGCAATTTTATTCGGCACAATATCTTATTTGACCGACTGAATGTTCCTTTCTGAGTACTGATTGTGAGTCCAAGAAAAATCAAATCCCTGACTACTTCAATCTTGTCTCCCTTCATCATGATATTGCCTATCAGTACCATTCCGAGAAGTTTTGTTTTCTTTACATTTAAGTGTAATGCACACTGACATCTATAAGCGATTCAAGTCCTCTTCTCTCAACAAACAAGATTGTGTTGTCTCTATATTGCAGGTTTTGGTGTCTTCTTCCAATTCTGATGTGGCTTTCTTCTTCATAGAGTGCAATTTCTGAGAATTTGCTCAATGAATAAGTATTGCAAAAGATCCAACTTTGCCCATCTTTCCTAATGTTATACCACTCATAAATCCCTTGTTCTCTTGGTTTGTGTTCCACAGAACACAATTCAGCTTTCTGGAATTCCCAATCTTTACCATTCTATCTACAATTAGTGATTATCCACACAGTTAAATGTCTTTGCGTAGTCAACAAAACATAGTTAAGCATTCTAGTATTCTGTTTGATCTTAAGGATATCTGACCTCAACAATAGTATCCCCTTTCTACACCCTTTTTTGAGTCTGGCTTACATTTCTAACAGTCCCTTATCAATTGTACTTCTACAACCAATTTTGAGTTATTTCTAACAAAATTTTATGTCTGTGAGATATTAATGATATTCTTTCAAAAACTTTTCATTTCAGTGAATAACCTGAATTTGCAATAGGGATGAATATGGATCTTTTGCTGATGGTTGGCTGGGTAACAACCTACAATTTCTTAACATAAGGAATCTTTTTTGATATTCCACCAGCTACCTTTGAAGCACCAGAAACCTAGCATTATTTTAAATGTGATGGAATGCCAAATAGAGAGGCTTCCCAACATTTGTAGAAGTGTTTACTGTCCAACCATTAGAGAAGCTGAGTCCTTTCCAGACACTGTGCATGACTCTGCCTAGGTCTTTATTCATTCATCACAAAATAAAAAGAATAGCAACAAGGAGAGAATTCACATTACCTTGATGATCAAGTGTCTAATGTCCACCCCAAGAGACTATAAGTGTTATTAATTAAAATATAATTACACTTCCATTTTGTTGAGAGTTTCTAGACTTCTGCTGAAGTTTCTGTAATTAGTCCTACTACGATGATTTTTAATCTGATTAAATATTTTATTTTTACTTCTAATCTATGCCTCACTGGATCATTTATTTAAAGATAAACATATTATCTTAAAGGCAAATATAAGTATAGCAAGGCCATAAATACACATCTGTTTATATACTGTAATCTGAATTTTTCATACTGTGGTTTTTCATTATATTATTTTATTTTTTGACAAACACTTTCTCTTCATCTAGTGTATTCCAGGTTGGTCTTCCTTGACATCATTCACTGTCCAAATCACATGTAAGTTTACTAATTATTAACATTGAAGTTCTTGTATTATACTAGTAGAATTGAGATTTGTGGTTAAGTCTGTTACTCAGCCTTTGTATTTAGTTTAGTTCTCGCTACTCATTCCTTCTCTTTTCCATTGCTCATATTGCTGAAGCTATCACATGTATTATATCTATATATATTTGCCCATGTTACTCAATACACAGTATTAAATATATATATATATATACAGATATAAATATTAAGTTCCAAATGAAATACAACTTAAAGAAATTAAAGTAGGCTTGGAGCTCATGATTCTCCATTTTGTTTCCTTCTGTCTGGTTAAAATAATCATGGCCTTCCTTGCTAGCTGTGAGGTAAAATAAAGAGAAGACATAAGGTAAAAATCATGAAATGCACATGGTGTTCAACATCATTGCTTGTAGGAGAGCCACCTGCGCATCAGAAACACACTTTGCACATAAAGGGAGAGAACAATAAATAGGCTGTGATAATCCAGTGAAACTTTTGGGTTTCACTCAGCTCATTTTAGTTAGATTTGAGCCTAGAAAGGGTTGAAATTGCTGTTTTCACTTAATGTCTTTTGCTGCCCACCTGCTTAGAGTTTTATCCACTTATGTCATGCTTTTTGAATTTCAAAGCTTTAAGTCTCTGTTACTTTCTTCTTCAGTTTCATCTAGTTTTACCACCAAGCTAGTTTTATCCTAAATCAAGTTAAAATTACAAAAGAAGATCATTTATATTTCTTTTCATTTATTTATTTCCTACTCCTCCTTCTTGGGGGAAAACAGGAAAGGACAAACATACAATTTTTCTCACAACCTCATTTTGTACTAAAGAAGCAAACTAACTCAAATCCAAGATATATATGGATAAAATCCTTAGATTTGTCAAGACTATTTCCAAAAATCTCTGAATGCATCAAGTGATAAGCAAACCCCGCCCCCACAAAACATAAACAAATAAAGA
Source organism: Nesogale talazaci (assembly GCA_004026705.1). Taxonomy (NCBI): domain Eukaryota; kingdom Metazoa; phylum Chordata; class Mammalia; order Afrosoricida; family Tenrecidae; genus Nesogale; species Nesogale talazaci. The sequence goes on along the minus strand of PVJH01002100.1, from coordinate 79,339 downwards.
CTTTCAAGATCAACTTCCAAGTTGGAAAGTGGTCTGGGCAGCTACCCCATCATAGGGTAGCTTACATTGAGATTGTCCACTGAGGTAGACACAGTCATAATTCAGGAAGTGGTGGCTAGAAACTGTCTCGGCTGTTGGACCAGTATGGGTTCTTATCCTTTCCATCTGTCCATCCAGAGACACATACAGCATCATCTATTCCACAATGCCCATTGTTGCAGATGATTTTTACTCACTTTGAAGATGTGTGTTACTTATTACGTCCCTTCTAATTATAGACTTTTTAAATATGAGGTGTTTGGGGTCCACAAAAGGGATTGTTTTCTTTGCTAGTAATGTAAATTGAAGCATACGAAACACTTGTAAGGATGCTACTATAAAGGTAAGATGTATCGAACCCTAATACTATATTGTCTAGTTTTGTCATCCTGCTAGACCTAAATTAAGCTACTGTAAGGGTGGAAAGGAAGATCTTACTACCATCAAGGAAGAAGAACCAGGAGTGGTCATGTCCTGTGGACCCAAGATCTCTGTCTGTACATCCTTAATATGGGGTAGAGATGGTGGCGAGATGGTGAAAGACAGCAAGATGTAGTGGAAAAGAAATGGCAGAAGGAAATAGAGGAAAACCTTCAACCTAGCATGAGACAGTTCAGTGGGTTTCCCAATTCACACAGTAAGAAAGCTGACTGCCTTTGGGAAATAGAATGCTAATGGAGTCGGTGCCTAAATGCTGATGGAGTGGGTGCTTAGAAGAACTTGTAACTTTCCCACACTGAAGGACCAAGGGTCAGAAAGAGCTGTGTAGTAACCTGAACTGTTACTTCCCCAATAAATAACCAAATCATGAATAGTGTCTAAGAATTTTGTGTGACCATTGCACCAAGTTATCGAAGAGCAGTAGAGAGTTTTCTGGAAAGAATGATTGGTGTCAAAATTGGTTTTAAAAAAGTTAGAAGTGAAATTCTCAACTTCTCATAAGAATCAGCTTTGGGATTTTGATCTTGAGTTTCCATTCCCCTTTTAAAATTAAAGACAGTCAGATACTTTCCCCACATCATCTTAGCACTTAGTATGACATATCTATAGATATATTTCTCTCAAGCTTATTTCAGTACTGGAATTGAACACACACTTTATATATTTTACTAACATCCATTTCTACTGCGATGATATAAAGTTTATACAAGTTAGTTTATCCTATTCAGAATAAGAAACTCATGTATTTTCTGCTTCACACTCAAGTCCCTCCTCATTGGCAGTATTTTCACCTCATTCCCCCTCCAAATATCGTCCTACATCATCCTGGAAAGTGATCCCCTAGGTTGGAGAAAACTGAAAATCCACAGGGGCTACACCAATGGATTTAAGCTTATCTGTGATCATGAAGAGGGCATGGTGCTAGCAAGATGCCATTGCATTATTTATGGGGCTTCAAGAGCCCAAGCCAACTTGGGCACGATGAGAATCAGGTTCTGTAATGATTGTTTAGGGGATTGATCCACCCTAGCAAAATTCTCTTTATTAAACTTGTTGTCAGGTTGAACTCTAATTTTCTTTCTTTTTACCCTATTACCAACATCTCAATCACATTTCTAACTCATGGAAGTTATTTCTGGTTAAATCTTCCTACTCACACTGGAAAAAACAGCAAAGAAAGCTTGTATGTTTGCTCTTATTTCAGGAAAAGAGACTCTGAGAGTACATTCATCAATCACTCTCTAGAAAATAATGAGAAGAGTAAAATCTTCAGGAAATCAATAATAAGGTGAGTGGGTGTACAGGAGACAGATGGTAGAATCTTGAAAATCAGAATAATTTCAATGAAAGAGTTTCCTTTCTCTATATTCTTTACAAAACATCAAAGTATTACTGAAAAAAATAAAATATCAAATAAGTGGAGTTTTCAGAAAAGCTTTGGTGTTGGTCTAACTATTCCTATATTGGCAAAGCTCTTTTCAATGCATGATTGAACATTTGTCATTGGGGATTAAAAACTTCTTAAACACAGATTCCTCAGTGAACACATATTTTGTTAAATTTGAGCTTAAATAATCTTGGAGTTTTTTGTGGTTCAATGAAGAGAAGTTCTCTCTATGTTAACATCAAATCCTTAAAGAACTATATATGTGTATTTAGAAGTACTTATAATATTTTGGAAATCATAAGTGGTGTAGATGGTAGTCATATTAGGAAAAGGACACTGATGTTCCTATCTATCAAAATTTTACAAGTCAGCATGTAACACAGCAACCATAATACAAAATAATTATAAATTCAAATATTTAAGTGGAAATTAAAATAAAAACAACTCTGATGAAGTCCAAATATAAATAAAATTAATTATTTTGTTCATATTTTTAAATCTTGAAAACTCTGAAATAGGAGTATGTAATCCTTTAAGTTTAGCAGGTTTTGTTAAGTCTAAAGATAAAGTAATATTAAAGGTCCTCTGATTTTTAAATCATGACTCTATCTATTGATCTTCATGGTTTTCCATATGTATTAAAAACTCACTATGCTTATATAAATATGATACTCTACCATAGTATCATATTTGCAGACTTAAAAAAATGAAATGAGCATTTAGAAGAGATTACATTTTTTTAAAAAATGAAATTCATTGAGAAATACTAACATTAATAATCCTAACAATAATAATATATTAACATATCAGCTATTACAAGTTTTTTGTGGCGAAAAAAAGTGCCTAATGGCTATTCAGAATTAATTTGTCCACAGAATGGGAGAAAGAGAATAGAATATTCCCCAAATGCCATACAAAAATCAACAAAATAAGACCATAAAATAAGAGATAAAATCCTTTAGGCATTACTTTATCAACTTAAATGGAATTGACTCTTGAAGGCAGTACTATTAGCAAAATAGCTCCATGGGCTGGGTCAATAATAAAATGAGAATGTGTCTCCAAGCCATTCTTAATCGTAACTTCTAGCTCCAGAGTTCATAAACCTTAAAATGTAAATCTGAGTGCATACCTCTACACAAAATACCCAAGCTTCCATCAAACTTCAAGGTTATTTTATGGGAGGTGATGAATAGAACCTTCAGTTGATCCTTGGAGGAAATTCAATTTGATGTTTCCTGAGGCAGCATCTTGCCACCCACACAGCCTAAATATCTTCAGCCTAAATATCTTTAAGCATCCAAATGAACAAAAATTCAAAAATACAGAAATACAGCTGTGTGACTATGGAATTACAGTTCCAATCTGACTACAAAAGTTAGAGAGCTAACATATATCCCCAAGCTGTCATAGTGTGGTAAATTTATGGGCTCACGCATTCATTACAAAGAGTTTTATGATAAGAGTTTAGGAAAGTCTAGGCAAGAATAATAGCCATAACTAAAGTGCATTTTGGCTTTTGGTCATTTCTTACCACCAAGATCACAACAGCCGTGCTTAGAGAGAGGCTGTGCAACAATACAGAAGTGGGCCACAGCAGTACCCACTTCCTATATTCTTGCTGCAGTGGCTGTGCATTGAATTGAGACCCCATTGGCAGACAATTTGAATCTGCCACCAGCTCCTCTGGAAAAAGACTAGACTTTCTACGCCCCCAGTCACAAAAACCCACGGGGGTTCGCTGTGAGTCAGTATGCACTCGCTGTATTCTGGATATAGGTCTGTTTCCAGTGTGAGGGGAGCAATTTTAATTGTGTGTTTTTCCTTCTCTAGACTGCAAGTAATCTTGGTTTACTGTCCTCTGCTTTACGCCAACATCACCAAAGTGGCAGCTCAGTGTTTAAATGTCGCGGATTGGCATTGGAATACAAACACACTCAAAGCAAATGTCATCACAGCACACCAAGAATGAGCAACCAGCTGCTATGACTGGATCTTCATTTTTGATGCTTCCCCAAATTCTTATATATCAAAAAGATGATCTGAGTGTCACCAAACATATACACAGCAAATATAAAATTTCATTAAGATTAAATTGAGAAGCAGCACTCACTTCCTTTAAAATAATACCATGATTTTCAGATATTGGTCACTATTATTTCTAAAATACAGAAAACTTGTAAAAGGCCAAAGAAAAATTCAAATAGCCAATATGCCACCATCTACATATATAGCTAATATATCATATATCTTATAATATTTTATCATTAATTCTAGAAATGTGTATGTATGCTTATGTATGTAGGTGCCTAATATTTTATTGTTATATAGCCTATATTTTAACAGCATATGATGCAATTAAAAACTCATCATGTAAGTAATTTTAATAATAAGTTAAATTTTAAACAACCTTTAACTGTTTTCCTTTTTTTATTGTGCAGCATTGTAACAGACATTGTCTCCATTTTAACTCTTCCCTCTTCTCTCCTCCTCTGGTTGTCATTGTTAGGTGCAATTGAGTCAGTTCCAACTCACAGCATCTCTTTCCCACAGCAGAAGGAAACGCTGCCCAGTTCTGCACCAGCCTCACTAGTATTCTTGTACTAGACCCCAGTGCTCCAGCCACTGGGCCATTCCAGGTCATGGAGGGCTTCGTCTTTCTCACTGCCCCTCTACTTTACCAAGCATAATGTCCTTCTCCAGGGACTGGTTTCACCATCCTTGTCTCTAAAGAGCATATGGCTATATTTTTCCAAGCCAGATTTATTTGTCCTTTTGCTAGCCCATGGTACTTTAAAGATCATTTATTAGCACAGTAATCTAAATGCATCAGTATGGGGGGGGGGAGAAAAACTTATCACGCACTTTCTCAGCTTCTCAATAGGATGACCAGTGTGATCAATCTGTGTTCATAATCATTATCTATTGGAGGAATTATTCCAAAGCCATTTGTTTTCCCTTTTCCCAATTAAAAAAAAATTAATTGATAGGGTAGATGTTTCTGGATCTCCTATGCTTGTTTAAGACAAGTTTTCTATATTTAAAAAATTGTTCATTTTTTGAAAATGATAATGTCACTTGAAAGGAAAGAAAGACATGTACCTCATGTCTTGAGCCAAGACATTCATCTTACAACCATGAAGTGACTAGAATGAAGATGAGATGTCAACATCTTATGGATGAAAGAGCAGATTGGTAACAAGAGCTGGATCATATTGTTAAACTTCAAGACTTAGACGATCTCTTGGAATAGTTGTCAAATAAATAATAAATGTCCTTGCTTTTTAAGTCAACAATAGTCAGATTTTCTGTTGTCGTAACCAATTATTTCCCAACTGATTAGACTTTAGTCTTCAGGTTTTAGATCCATAAAAATGACAAAACTATATCCCCTCTTCATTATATATCCCTTAAAATATAAAATGAAACAAACAAATTTAAATTTTTATTTCCTCTCTGGATTTGATTCAGAATGATTCAGCAAGCAATTCTTTCCCCAGAGATGCAAGATTAACACAAATTATTAAACTTTGTATCTTAAAAACTACAATAGGTTTCACTCTGTCTTTTAGACCCTGTTGGCCAAAGACCTTGAGCCTTTTGTGCAGCTTCTAAATCCAACAAATATTCCTTAGGGAATACTAGGTATGCATTTTATCTCTTCAATGTGTTACTTTGGTAAATGTTCAAAACATTATTTGTTTTCTCTTAAAAGAGGTCTCTGGGCAGGCTCAGACTGATCCACAGCCCACATACATCAAAGAAAATGCTTCATACTATCAGAACTTAAATTGCGAGCTTAATTCTGGTTTGCAGAAAACTATGGATGACAGTGGAAGCACAAGGAAGTGAAAGATTCACATAGAAAATAATCCTCCAGTGATTTCCCTATAGCCATGGTTGAGGGATGAGAATAAATTGGATACAGACAGAGCGTACTGGCGTATAGGAGATCAGAATGATAAAGCAGATTTGAAAGGTGAAAACCTTGTCACTTTACCCCCACCTCTGATAAACTTTGGGACTCATCTGAATTTGAATGTCTTCTGGTTTTTCATCTTCTTTTTTTTCTCCCCATATTGGTATTTATCTCAGTTAAATATTGTCAATGCGGGCAATCTTCCTAAAACTTTGTTATATGTGTTCTATTGTTTCTCAGTATTTGAAATCCAGAATTGATGAACCTATGGAAACAATGAGTAGAATAAAGTTTCCTGGAGGGTACAGTGGAGAATGGGGGAATGGAGAGGGAGCAGATATCAGAATTCAAGAAGGAAGAAAAAGTAGCTACATAATCTGGTGTCAATTTGAGAGGATTACAAGTGAAGTGGTGGAGTCTTGTCTATGAAACGATATAGCCAATGGGCCGCTGTGTGGGCATGGCCTTCTGAGGATTCTGGGAAATCCTGCATGCCCTCCTGGAAGGTGGGAGACATGCACGCTCTCATCACACTCTCTGAGATGACACTACTACTGACAAGACACATAGAACTACGCTGGTACCCTGAGCTGTAACAGCCACGTGGAAACCCCTGCCAGGGCTGAGAAGCTTACAACACTGGATCTACAAGACTTCCCACACACCAGCCTTTGATCATCTTGCATTTTGCATCATTGCATGTGTTTCATGAGTCTGAAGGTGAACTTTATAGATTGGTATCAGACATATGAGCTAACATTGAACTTGCAATGGGCTGGGGTGTTATTTTAATATTCAACTGCTCTTGTATATAAACCTCTTATATATATATATATATATATATATATATATATATATATATATATCTTTCTGGGTTTGTTTCCCTAGTCTACCTGGACTCATACTGACTCTACTATCAATTGTATAGTATTCCTTTATGTGATTTAACTATGGGATGCTATGTTATCTACACGAGCTACCAAAACAATTTTTTTTGAGGGGGGAAGAAAATGTCTCTAGAGTGAAATAAATATTTGATAAGAATAGGAATTTTGGGTATGAATTTTAATTTATGTAATCCTATTGAGTCTTCATAATTCTAATATCTACAAAAATATTTTGGTTTTTCTTTTCTTTGAAAATACCTGCTTATCTTTAGTTCTTGCAATGGGATCATTGGTTTTCCATATAGAATACACAGAAGCAGAAATTAGTCTTTCATTTTAATTTCAGATTGGTTTGCTTCTGGTCATTTTTCAGAGATGACAAAAATATTTGCAAACTTTTCATTAACCCAACAAACACTTGTTTATAGACCACTAATCAAGGAATTTTCACTGACTATTTATACAATTAATTACTGTAGTATGTAAACATTATCCTGAGACCATCAAAATAATACTCCATTTTCTGGTATAGTAAATATTCTACAATAGTTTCCATATTGATAATTGCATTTTTATTTCTGTATAGCAAGTAAAAACTAACCAGGCATTAGCTTGTTAATATGCATTAATTTGTTAACACAAAAAGAATACGGATTAGTCTTCAGTCACTTTGTCATTCGGTCGGTTATTATAATACTACCACTGACAGGCTTAAACAAATATAGATGGGTATAAATAGCATCTAAACCAATGCCCCTTGCTATTGGGTCTGTATCAACTAAGTAATCCTATTGGACAGAATGGAACTGATCCCAGGTTTCTGAACCTATAAGTATATATAGGAGGAGGCAGCCTCATGTTTCTTCCATGAGGCAAGCGGGTTGTTTGAACAGTTGACTCTAGTTAGCAGCCCAACACATAGCAAACTATATTAGCAAGGTTCCTAACCCACGTAAATTTACCAGGATGAATTTATATGTTAAAATTTGGGGTGGGGGACATCACTGTCCTTTGGTGGTCATGGGAGCTACCCAGCTTTGCTCTCAGAGAGCTGCTGCTGGATTTGAACTGCCAAGCCATTGGGCCACAGTCCTGCACTCAACCACTATGCCACCCGGGCTCAGCCTCTGCTATAATTTTTCTGGAAAAATCATTTTTTGTGTCCTTACTATTTAGTTCCATTTTTGCATTTACTTTTCACACAGGTTTAGTATGTGAAAAAACACCCATTGAAGCTTGAATGAACTGTCATTGTTGTCAAGTGCCTTCAAGTATGTTCCAATTCATTTTGACTTCATGTGCAATAGAACAAAATAGTCTCAGGTCTATACCATCCTCACAAACATTACCATGTGTAAACTCATTATTGCAGCCACAATATCAATCTATCTCCACATGGGTCTTTCTCTTTTTCTTTGATAGTCCCCTTTAGCCACCACAATATCATTTTTCATCTCATAATAGCATTTCCAAAGTATGAGAGAAGTCTCCTCAACTTCAGCATTGAGGAGCATTCTGGCTGTAATTCATTCAAGACAGACTGCATCTTCTTCTGGCAAGCCAACCATACCTTCACCATTCTTAGTCAACACCATAATTCAAATGCATCAAATGTTCTTTGGTCTTTCTTTTTCATTGTCCACCTTTGATATCCTGTAAGACAAATGAAATTATCATGGCTTGGGTCAGGCACCACTTAGACCTTAAAATGACAGATAAGATTTTAATACTGTAAAGAGGTCTTTTGCAGGAGATTTACCCAATAAAATACATCATTTTATTTCTTGGCTGACTTCCATTAACATTGATTATGGATTCAAGTAAAATGAAATTATTGACAAATTTATTTTTCCCTTTATAATCATAATTATATCTACTGATCTAATTCTGAGATTTTTTTCATACATTCAGTTGCAATCCATACTGAAGGCTGTAGTCTGTGATTTTTATCAACAAGTGCTTCAAGTCCACTTCACCTTCAGCTTGTGAGTTGTGTCACCTCAATATTGCAGGTTGTTAAAAGGTTCCTCTCAAACCTGATGTCAAGTTAATTTTCAAGCCCAGCTTCTCAGCACATGTATCAAATGAGTATAGGGAAAAAGTACAACCCTAAAACATACCTTTTCTGACTATAAACCACACAGTATTCCTTGTTCCGTTCAGAAAACTGTTTCTAGTTCTGTGTATAAGTTTCACATGAGAAGAGTTAATTTCTGGAATTCTGATTCTTTCCAAAGTTATTTGAATACCTGTGCATAGTCACTAAAACAGAAGTATGTCTGGTATTTTTTGTTTTCAATGAAGATATGTCTAAAATCCACAATGATATGCCTCATTCCAAGTCCTTTTCTGGATCCAGATGAAATTTATGGTAGCTCCCTGTCCATGTCCTATTGTGGCTTCTTTTGAATGATCTTCAGCAAAAATGTACCTGCATATCATAATATTAATGAACCTTCCAGGTTTCTTGGAGAAAATTAGTGAGTGCTCCCAGTGCTGTTGAGACATTTCAATTGGCATCGTGGCAATTTGGGGTGCATTTTATTTCCCACTAATGTCTTTATTGTTGCTTGGACTTCTTCTTTCAATATCATTGGTCCTTAATCACACACTATCTCTTGAAATGTTTATATTTTCTTTTGATGCTTCCCGTATCATTTAATATTTTTTATCCATAGAATCCTTCAATATCCCAACTTGAATCTTTTCTTCATTTCTTTCAACTTCAGCATGTTCTTCTTTTTTGTCTAACTCAGGTCTTTATATATTTCATAAAACTCTGTCTCCTCAAACTGCCCTTTGAAATGTTCTCTCCAACACTTGTATTTCATGATTTCTTCAATTTGCCTTACCTATTGTATGTTTAAGAGGAAGTGTTAGTGCCTCTTCTACCATCTATTTTGGTTTTCTTTCTTGTATCTTTAATGATCTCTATTCCTGCCTCTGACATGACTCATTTTTTTATTAAATCATTTTATTGAGGGCTCGTACATCATTTTTCACAATACATAAATTAACATACTGTACCAGGTACCTTCACATGTCTGCTGCTATTATCATTCTCCAATCATCTGCCTTTTCCCTCAAGCCCCTAGTATCGGCTTTTCCATCCCTTCTCCTCTTCCCCTGCTCTCTCCTTCCCACTAACCCTCAATACTTAATAAATAATTAATGTTCTGTCATATCTCACACTGCCTGACCTCTCCCCCAACCCACTACCCTGATGCCCATCCTTCAAATACGAGCCTATGTGTATATCCTTGCAGTTGGTATCATCTCTCCACCCCACTGTCTCTGTACCCTTCCAGCAGCTCCAATCTAACCACTGGCCTGAAGGGGCTCATCCATCCTGGTCTCCCCATATCTCCAGCTCCCCTCTCTACCAGTGTACTTCTCCAGTCCATCTGGATTTGTAAGGTAGAGTTGGGACCATGACGGTTGGGGGTGGGGGGGGGGGAGACAGGGAGGGGAGGAAGACTTCATTAACTAGAGGAAATGTGTATGCGTCATCACTGCCCGGCTGCCCCTTGACTGGTCTGTCTCCATGACTCCCCAGTAAGAGATGACTCATTTTAATACCAAGTAAAATGATAAAACTAACCAATCCTCAAATTAGAGGCCATTTCAGTCTATTTTCATGCTCTTATCACTGGTGGGTGTACAGACTTTGAATAGAAGAGCCAAACCAGGCAATTTCACTTTACCATATGAAACTTCTTTGTATTATAAACCAATATTATACAGTATGTAATTGTCAATTTTTTGTTGGAATGCAATTTGCATCAATAACTGATGGGTAAACCAGGGAGAATGCTTAGAAGGTAGGTCTATTTCAAAATTCCAATGCCAATTTAATCTCAGGCTCATGCAAATGTTACTTTTTGAATTCAGTTAATTTCAGAGAACATTTAATCAATTAACCCAAACAATTCAATTTAGCAAAGAAAACAACTATAATTACATAATTATTATTATCACCACTAGTGGCACCAATTAGGGGAGATAATCCCAGTATTCCCTATAATTTCCTATCTAAGGACAGGCGTCTCTAGTCACAAGTATAATGATGCGATCTGATCATGTGTCTTTTGTTCTCAGGCCCCATCAAGTCAGTTCTGACTCGTAACAACCCCATGTACACCAGAATGAAACACACTCTGCCTCTGTGTTTTTGGCAGGATTCTCTAAAGAAACAAATCCAGGTACTTATGATTATAGATAGTTAGATGATAGATAGATATGGTTATACAGCATGAAGAAATATAATGGGCAATTAGTCCATACAGCAGTAGCGTTCTGTGGGAGGGTTAATATACTGGAAGCCCTTCAATTCTTGAGGGCTACTGGGTCCAAGATCAAGGAAGCAGACAGCTGAATCTTCCCTCAGAAAATGCAGGTAGAGTCCTTACACAGTAAGCAAACAACAGGACCCACGACCAACAATCAGCCCCTCAGGAACTTAGGGCAGAAGGCCTAGATCCACCAGGCTTGAGCACTAGTGATGCACACAGCAGCAGCATGGCAAAGCAGATCTCAAAGAAACCTCAAGCTCTAGTGGCATGATCCATGGTTGGGCTTGTTTCACAGAGAGTATAGTCCAAAATTTGTGCTAGAAAATTAGCTAACGCAGCTGTGTGCTGGTCTGATCACCAGAGAGCAAGAGGGAAAGGGGGGCAGGCCTTGCAGAGCCATTTATCGCTTTGCCCTCCAACCAGCCTGCAACCAGATTAACCCATGTGTTTCTATTGATCAGGTTGGCACAATACACCTACCTAGCACATTGCGCCATCCCCACAATTGTCCTTCTGTTTGACCACTTTCTTGCACCCCGTGTGTCAATCCATCTCATTGAGAGTCTTCTTCTTTTTACTGCCGCTCTTCTTCACAATCTTTTTCACCAGGCTCTGCTCTTTTCTGATAACATGTACAAAATTAGGAGGGAGCAAGTCTTTTTATCTTTGCCTGTAAGGACTCTTCCTGACACATTTATTTACGTCATGTGTAGTCCATGCTATTTTCAATAGTCTTCAATGCTTTGATTCCTCTTCAGTCTTCACTGTTTGAGTAAGAAAAAAATATTATAGAATCATAGACTCTATCATTTAGTTATTTTTATGACTTTATTCAGAGGAAGGAAAGATATCATAACCTAAATTCATAATATCCAGTTTGTATAAACATTTGGCTCACAGGGGTGGGGTGCGATGTCAAGTCCATTACAAGATCCCCAAAAGGATTAAGCCTCTGACAATAGTCCAGAGCTTTCCTATCAGAGAGTCTTATAATGTCAATCATGGTGGATGCAGTTAGGTTAAAATATAACACTGTATCGTTTGATTTTCTTTTGACTCACTTTAAATTTATTTCAGTTTTTAATAATCTCTGTTTTTTTTTACTTGAGTTATTTCTCTTTTATTTTGTCACTGTTGTTGGATGGAATTTGTTTTTCATGATTTTTCTGTATATGAAATCCAGGATATCGGGCTGAGCCCCAGTGGCGTAGTGGTTGTGCATGGGACTGCAGCCCACTGGGTTGGGGGTTCAAATCCAGCAGCAAGGCTGGGTCTCCTACTCCCACCATCAGAGGGCAGTGATGTCCCAAAAACAAACAAACAAACAAACAAAAAGAAATCCAGGATATGTAAATCTATAGAGCTAGTTGTAATCACTGGATGATAATTACCTAGAGACTTGGCAGGGAGGTTGTGTGGAAATCGGGGGAGGGGGGGTAGTGTTAGGGTATCTAGAGAACCAAAACCAAGACACTTATGATTATGATATTGTATTAGTCCGAGTAGACTAAGGAACAAATTTCAGAGACACGCATATAGGTATAAGGAAAAGGTTTATATACAAAAGGAACGGGACATGGAGAAACATCTCAGCCCATTCCAGCTCAAAGTCACAAGTCCGATATTAACCCACATGCCCGAAATCAGTCCATAAAGTCTCCTTCTGACTCACGAAGTCACAGGTCAGTGGCTACAGAGTCCCGGCACCTACAGGGGTCTCCCCATGGCTCCTCGCTTCCAGGGCTCACGGTCTATCAACAGGATGCTGCTCCAGCTTCAGAGGTCCGTCCGACTCCATTAGGGCAAAGCCGTGTGGTTTCTCCACTGGCTACTCCATCCTCCCAGAAGCCGCCATTCTGTGTTGCCTGTGATTAATCATCTCTGAGACTAACTCTCAACAACTGGGGGAGATAGTGTGTCATCTTCACGAGGGAAATATCGCGAGATTTCCCAGGAGTCTCAGGTGAAAGCTCTGCCCACATAGAGGCCTCCTCGGCTACTCAATGGCTAGCTCCAGATTAACAGGCTAGACTCCACCCTTACATTTCAATCAGAAAATTAACATAAGCACATGACTGCCACAGATATATAGAGACAGAGACACAGATATAGATACAGACATACATATATACAGTAAAAAGCAATATAACAGCTAATCAGACCACTCAACAGTACAGAGGGCTCAGTTCAACTCACTTTCATGAAAAGTTAATATACTGGAAGTCCTTCAACTAAGGATGGCTGCTGGGTCCAAGGTCAAGGAAGCATAGAGTGGAGTCTTCCATAGAGCGATGCAGGCTATTGGACCACAGACAGCAAACAGCAGGGTGGTGACCAGTAGTCAGCTTGGTGACAGTATTGAACAGTCCACAGCTCAAGTGATGCATACATCAGCAATGTAGTGAAGCAGGCCTCAAAGGAACTTCCAGCACTAGCAACATGGTCCACAGATTAGGTGTCCCACAGGCAGTGCAGCTCACAAGTTGAGTTAGAGAACAGGTAAGACAGCCACACACTGATCTGATTACCAGAGAGGGAGAGACAGGGCTTGCCGATTAATTTATCTTTTTGACCTCAATCAAACTTCAATCTCATTAATCCCACATTTTTGGTAGCCAGGTTGGCACAATAAATCTACCTATCACAGGGGGGGCTAATAATAATTGCTACAAGGAAAAAAGAAAATATTACAAAATTGGTTATGGTGATGATTGTACAACTTTTCATAATATGATTGAATTATTGAATTGAGTAATATGTGAATTACATGATAACAAGAGTGTAATAGATTTTCCAGAGAATGAGTTCTTTGCTTTTCTGACAAGGGATGACCTCATTTTAGAGTCTTCTAAGGAACTTCTGAATTGTTATTGCCATGCAAATCCTGAAGGCTGGTACAAAGTGGGTTGCAACTGTCCACCCTTCAGGAACAACCTCCTGCCCTGGGATAAAGACTGTTCACAAAGAGCAATTTGGGTCCATGGAAGACTTATGGCAATATCTTAAGATATTTTACAGGCTATAATACACAAGTCAACCCTCCAAAAACAGAGTCGTTCTACCCCAAATATCAATGTGATGAAGGCAGGAAACCTTGTCTAGACTAGTTAGAATGAAAACTACTAGAAAAAAAAATCCAGGGCTAGTGACACAGGTTCTTCCTATGTACAAGCCAAAATACTTATATGCATTGTTTTGCATTTCATTACAGTGATTCTATACTGTAGATATGATTACCCTCATTACACAGGTGAGTAACATGTAGAGTGGGTTGAGTATGTGTGTGGACATGTGGGTAGGGTGTAAGGAAGGAAGGTAGAGGAGATGGTAAGATTTATTGTGCCAGCCTAGCTGATAAACACATGTGGGATTAATTGAAGAGCAGAGTCCTCGGGTCTCTTGCTGTCTGATTGTCAGACCAGGGTGTAGCTGCTTTAGCCAGCACATTCCTTTAACTGGCAAGGCTCACTTCCTGCAAGACATCCCTGAGAATATACCCTGATGCAGCCGTGGGTGCTGGAGCAACCGTGTGGAGACCCCTACCAGCACTGAGATGCTTACATGCTCACTGATTTGGTTTTCCTCCTGGACATCATTTCATGTATTTTGTGAGATTGAGGAGGACTTTGAGGATCAGTGTTGGACATATGGGCTAATGCTAAACCTATGGACCTGGACAGCACTGGGTTGGGAGGCTTTCTGAATGAACACTTTCCCTTTATATCAAACTCTTTCTTAGACATTTGAGTTTCTGGGAATTTGTTTCTCTAGTTTACCTAAACGTACACAATAGATATCACTTAACTAAAGTATTCAAGAAGTTTTTATTACTGTATTTGTGCAATAAAAGAAAATGCAATGGCAACTTCAATGGGGGGAATAATTTGCTAATAGCTCACAGAGTCAAGATATACATCTTAATCTGCCCCATTTCAAATCTTTTCCCCTTCCCCTGTACCATCCAGTCCTACTCACAGAGCAGCACATAAGAGCAGTTCATTCCTCAGAGCAATGCTGAGCATTTGTTCAATTGCCATGTTGATCTTATGGAGATTTAGGCTGGAAGGTACCTGATTGCATGGATTCACTTTGTGTAACTCTGTAAAGTCTATCAAGGAATTTTAATTCATTGCCTAGCAAAAACAAATTTTGAAGTAAAGATACACATACTAAAATAAGACTCTAAGCCAGGTCTTTCTGATTAGACAAAGCCAATATCACCGTGGATTCTTAACGTGCCTACTATAATTGTTCTTCTAGGGTTTCTCAAACTTTTTAAGTAAGGGCATACATTGAGGTTGATGTTTCCATTTTCACTTTGTGTAAAGAGAGGTGTAATTTACTCAGCCTCCTGAGATTTCAGCTGTCAGCCTTCTAGTTGCCAGCCCACAAGGACTGAATGGATCGATTCATTGACATACCTACAGCTAACACAACTAGTAACACTTCAAAAGATGTATTTACCTAATACGTATATTTTTATGAGGGTTCCAATTTACTCCACTGTTCATTAAAATATGGGATACTAAATGACTACAAGGGTGTTCTTAAGAGCATGAATTTATGATAAACACAAAATATCACTGCTCATGTCAGATGTCTATTATAGGAAAACATAAGAGCTTCATTTTTTTCTTGATGATCTAAATACTACAGAGAGATGAACTTAAAAGCAATTTGAAATATTGTTAGAGATGTTCAAGAAACTGCTGCCTCTTAAGAGGACACAAATAAAGAGGCTCATTCATTCAGTATGTCTTTTTTCTCCAGCCACAAAAACCAGTAAGAAAAGTGAATAATGATAGAATGATGTTCATTTCCACTGCACCATTAATTCCCATCTTTGTGTGCTAATATAATACACTTTACTTAACACAAACAACACCCGGAATGATGCATTAGCTCAATTTTAGTCTAATGTGCCAGGAAGGAAAAATATGGGTCTGAATCACAGGCAGAATAACGTGTCAGTGGGAGCAAATTTCTTTCTGTGCCTGTGACACTTGTGAGTCCATTTTCTCCTTCACTGGATTTTGGTTTATTTAAGTAACACTTCCTAACCCCCCATCATATTGTTATAAATAACTTTTAAACTCTTTCAAATTAAAAAATTTAACAGTTTCCTTTTGGATAATATTTTCTTCTTGCTAATCTAGAATTTTTATGAAATGTGAACAGAGCCAGTAATCATATGCATTCTGTTTCTTTCTTGAATGTGATAATGGTTAACATTTTCTTATGGTATTTTCTATTATCATGTAAAAGTTCAAATCAATTCACTTCATCAGAGATTTTGAAAAGTTTAACCATTTGTACAGATTATATCAATGGTGAGGAGGTTTCAAAGACTACCTAAATGAAAAATAGAATAAAAGGATAAAAATATAAAATTTATTTTTCAAATTTTTTTTTCAATTTTTTATTTTTCAACTAAAGTAAGGAATTTTTCATAAACCATGACACCAGCTATTTAATTCATTTCTAAAGAATTGAAATCCTGGGAATTGAAATGTGTCAATGCAGTCCTCTTTTGTACAATATTAACTATAGAAAAATGGGTGCACTTTAGAAATAGATCTATGCACATATACTTATATGTAAAGTATTTAGGCAGCAGGCAGACATTGGACATTCACTCAAGTACTCTATCAATGCAAGAAGAGTTTGCTTTAGTAACCCAGCATTCTGTGATGCTCACCTTCCTGACAGAATTACTGAAGACAAAATAGGTGCATATGCAAATGTGGTGAGGAAAACTGATGGCTCTTAGCTATCAAAAGATAGAGTGCCTGAGGTCTTAAAGGCTTGAAGCTAAACAGGTGGATATTTATGTGAGGAGAAACAGAGTCCACATGAAAGAAGCACACCAGCCTGTGTGATCATGAGGTATTGATGGGATCCGGTATCAGGCATCAGAGACCCAGAACAAAACATCATATTGCTGTGAATGAGGAGGAGGGCAGAGTGGAGATTCAAGTCCATCTGTAGACAATCGGACATACGCTTACAGAAGGATCACATGAGTCAGTCAGGGTGCAGCATAGCACTAATGAAACATGCAACATTTTTCGAGTTATTTAATGCTCACCCCCGCCATACCCCTCAGGATCGTGACCCTAATTCTACTTTGCAAATCAAACTAGACCAGAACACTGGTTCAGATAAGATCTCACAATATAGTGAATCCAGGACAAATAACCCCCTCAGTACCAATAAAGAGTAGAGATAGCAGAAGGGGAAGGTGGGGAGTGAAAGAGGGAACTTATCACAAGGATGTACGTGTAACCCCTTCCCAGGAGGACACAACAGAAGAGTGGGTGAAAGAGACAGTGATCTAAGTAAGACATGAAAAATAAAATTGGATATTACTGAGGAAGGGTGGGGGAGGGCTAAATCACCTGATACCAAAGGCTCAAGTAGAAAGAAAATGTTTTGAAAATGATGATAGCCACATGTTCAAATGTGCTTGACACAATGGATGTATGGATGGGTTGTGATAGAGTTATAACAGTTCTCAATATAATGATATATATGGCTTACAAAATAAATCATAAAATCAGAGGATTGAAGAAAAATACCTTCTCCCACTTTTTATTGATTAAACATAAAATAAGCACACACACAAATAGGTGCCCTTTAAAGAATTTTTAAGAGTAGGAAACAAAAACTGCAGAAGGAGCCGAATAAGGACTTTGAATGATTTCCCACTAAAACTCGAGTGAAATTTTTGTTGCTTTTAGAAAGAAATGAGCAGGAGCATTGTTGTGATGGAAAACTTTGTCGTGAAGCTTTCCTGGAATTTTTCTAAGAAAATTTTGGCTAATTTTTTTAAAACCTTTCTGGCCTCGAGACAGTCAACAAGAAAAATGCTTTGAGCATAACAAAAAGCCATTGCCTTGATCTTGACTCTTGGCAGGTCTGCTTAGGCTTTGACTGGACCACTTCCATCTCTCTATAGCCAATGCTTGAAGTGTCTTTTGTCTTCAGGATCATACTAGTACAGTTATGCTTCCTCTCCTTTTACAATTTTTCCAAGATATGTTTCCAGAGCTTAACACTTGCTTAATATTTCAGTTGAAAGCTCTGCTCTTGTTTGTAGTTGATCTGGATGCAATAGTTTGGGCACCCAAAAAGCATAAAGTTTACTCAAATTTGATTTGTCCTTCAGAAATCTGTAAGGTAAACTAGAAATATCTATGGTGTTGCCTAATATCTCTGTAGCTAATGTTCACTATCCTTTAAGTAACACACAAACAGGACTATCCTTTCTTCAAAAACTGATATGAACAGTCTGATTCTGCAAACCTCATCCTCAATATCACAATATTCCTTCTTAAACACGCTATTTGGAAATTGCTTATTTTTAAAGAGATTTTCCTTATAAATTTTACTTAAACATCAATGTTTCTCTCATTATTCCACTCAAGCTTCACCATAAATTTGCTTATTGTCACTTCAATTTTAAGAGAATTCATATCATGTGGTCATGTATTCAATATGTCAATTTTATGATTGAGATGCAGGGGTGGAGTCTAGCCTGTTAATCTGGAGATAGTCGTTGAGTAGCCAATGAGGCCTCCATGTGGGCATGACTTTCTCCTGAGACTTCTGGGAAATTTCACAATATTTCCCTCGTGGAGATGAGAAGCCATCTCCCCAGTTGTTGGGAATCAGTCTCCTGGATGATAAATTACGGACAAGACAAGATGGCTGTGTCCGAGGAGCTCAAGGAGCCGGAGGAGAAGCCGCACGGCCTTACGCCGATGGAATCAGACCTCTGAAGCTAGAGAAGCCACATGGCGATCCCTGCCAGAGCTGAGTTGCTTCTACCACCACTGGATGCTGTTGATGGACCCTGAGCCCTGGAAGCAAGAAGAACTGGACTTCTGCACTCAATGGCCTGTGACTTCAAGAGTTGGAAGGAGACTTTTTTAAAAATTTTATTGAGGGCTCTTACAGCTACTACAACATTCAGTACATCATTTGTATCAAGCACATTTGCACACATGTTTCCACATATATTTCCCAACATTTTCCACTTGAGCCCTTGGTACAAGCTCCTCTTTAAAAAAAAAAAACTCCCCTATCTCCTCCCCCCCTTTTTTTAATGAATCATTTTATTAGGGGGCCCATACAACTCCCATCACAATCCCTAACAACATCAGTTTTATGCAGGCCACTTTTACACACCCATTGCCATCATCACCCTCAAAATATTCTCCCTCCCTCCAGGCCCCCATTATCAGCTCCCTATATTACCCTTCCTCCCCCCCTTCCCCTTGAACCCTTATGGTATCAGGCATATGGGTTAATATCGGACTTATGACTTGAACTGAACTGAGTTGGGGTGCTTTCCCAAAGTTCCATTCCTCTTGTATATAAATCTTTCTCTTATATCCATCTGCGTGTCTATGAATTTGTTTCTCTAGTCTACCCAGACTAACACAATTCTGATAAAGGCTCCCTCCAAACTGATGTCTTATTCTTCTTCATACCTCAACCTTGAGCCTACTCAGACATGTTATAACAATTTGTTTCAGTTTATTATGATACAAAAATTATTGAAATCTCTGCATTTTTTTTCATAATATGTATTTTCCCTTAACTTTTTTAAGACTCCTTGTGGGAAGAGATTGTAGAACTCTCAAATATTGAATCCTGGCATTTCATATGAGAATATATTTAAAAGTTTTAAGATTTTTACCTAATATGTTAAATATTTACTCCTGATTCAGTCTTCTATTTATGACAAGGTACATTATTATAGAATTCCAGAAAATAAAATGTCAATCACCTGTGAGTGAATTGTACAAAGTCTTGGACCAGGAATTGAATTATTAAAAGCATATGAACATTCTTTCAAAACAAATACCTAATTATTTCTATCCTGTATTCTTTTTAACAAGAGAATAGCATCAGGAAAATTATTTTTGATTTCCTTCTCTATTAATAAGTAGATACCAGTTCTAATTCTCATAGAGCTTTGTTAATCTGAAAACAACGAATATAACAATAACTCCTGTTCAGATCTAAACCACATATGAAAACACAAATTCCCTTTCTCTACTACATCTAAGTAGAGATTTATATTTATGAACTGAATAAAAGAAGTCAAAAATAATGTTTGGATGCAGCGTTGTAGTTATCAATTTTGTGAAAAGTTTTCAAATATAAATCTAATTAAGGCTGTCTTCCATTTAAAAATTCTTCAGTGATTCCCCAACCAACTTTAGAATAAATATTAAATTCATCATTAGGCACTTAAGACCCTTCAAAAATCAAGCCCTAAGATTCTTTCCAATTTTATCTCGCCACCCTTGGACCAACATGATATAGCTATTATCATTTTATGCGTTAGCCTAGAAAAGCCTTTCCCTGGCAGGCTCAAATATTTATTTTCCTGAGTGTAATCACCATTCCTCATTGACCTTGTTGTTATGTACCTCACTTATCTTGTATTCTTTTATTCTACTCCTAGGGATAAATTTTCCTTGGTTACATTAAAACATTAGAGAATAAAAATTTTCTGTAGGATGGAAACATCTGATCCTCTTTCATGTAATAAATATGATAATACAATGCATATTTCATACAGTCACTTTCCACTTTTTTCCCCAAAATTGACTTATATTCCATTAGAAATAACTTCTCTAATTTGTTTTATCTTATTGTATTATATGAATAAATGGTTCTAATAAATATAACTATGTTAATTTAAAAGCTAACATCACAGTTCTCCTTCTCAAGAAAATTACCTTGCTTAGAGAGCACATTTCTGAGTCTCCAGGGGATAAGTAGACCATCCCCTGCGGCACGTGCTGACCAACGTCAAGGCAACAAGAGCGATATCAAATGGCTCTGCAGAAACAAATAACCACAAGGTTTGCAATAGAAAAGAGAAGTAAGAAGAGAAGAGGGAGAAAAGAGCCTAACAGAGAATTTCAGGTAGAATCCTTTTTTTCCTTTTGCACACAGGCTTAAGAACAGAATTATTCTATAATGCTGAGTAAACATTCTGCCAGCATGAACAGCACTCTCAGCATGTCTAAGTCCAAAGAAGAAACATTGAAGTGATGGTGTGAGAGACTCTCTCAACTGAGTTCATTGTGGAGGCGAGAACTTAGAATCTGGACAAAGCTGAGCAATTGTCAGAAGATGAGATCACCTAAAATGGTAAAACATTGTGGTAGGCAATAACCAGAATCTATGGAAATCCAGTCTTAGCTATATTTTAAAGACATTGTGGCTCCACCTGCTAGCTAGTATAGAAGAAAAATCAATCATAACTCCATTAGCATAAACCTTTGTTTGTAAATTCCTGGCAGGAGAAGACACCTAAGCAGCAATTTAATTTGAGAAATAAAGTAGTGGGGTATGAGAGTGAAATGTAAGGAGAGGGGCGATTTTTATAGGACTTTATCATGTTAACTCTATTTCAGTTAATTACTGGACTAGTTGATCAAAATATGGTTCTCAAAAGAGGGATACATTTTTACCTGAATTCTTAATCATTGTCCAATTTCATTTTATTTACAGGAGTAGGGACTTGTGCAAAAGAAAGTGAGAGAGGACAATTGGGGGACAGGCAAAGGAAATGAAAGAGCCACAATGGAAATGACAAATCCCATCCATTTTTATTACTTTGCATTACAGAAATTAATAACCATTATAATTATTTATTGATGTGCATTCCCCCGTCCACAAACACTGACAATAAAAAGATTGAATAATTTACCTTTTCATCCTCAGTGTCTAGAATATACTACCATCTCCAAGAGATAGTGAATTGAATAACTGGACAGCTTTTGTTAACTTTTAACTCTTCATTAGAAATGAAAATTAAGTGTAAAGTGCAATATGCTAGTTAAAAGAAGGAATCTACCTAGAAGTACAGAAAAGTCTATATGGCTTTAATCACAACATTGTCATTTGTGGAGAAAGGTAATAATGCTGATCAGAATTTATCATAATTCAAAGTCTATCTTGGCAATTCACATTTCCTCCTATAGCAATTATTTGTTCCTATTTTGTTTCATGATTGTTTGGGTTTTACTTCTATCCTATTCTTTGGATAATTTCTCTGTTTAGTTTTCTAACATCTTTACTAAATATTCTTTCATGCTATTCATCTACTGAAAAATGGAACATTATGAAGTTTTCTCCCTACAGGACAAAATGGTGGAAAGAGAAACAAGGTAAGTGGAAAAGATTAAGGAATAGGTCTAATTTAAAAAATAATAACCTTAACTATACCTATTTTAGCAAATTTTCTCTTAGCACAATTATTCAACTTATATACCCTGTGGCAAGAAAACACAACTTTTTAGACACTTGCCACAGCACAAATGCAGTATTTTGATTAATCCTCCTAACTTTCTCTTGTTTCATTTTATTGGTTGGGATTCTGTATCCTCATTTTTACTATTCTAAAATTCTAACTTAGTGAAGAAGTATCAACTTTTTTGTTCATTTTTTAAAAAGCAAGATATAGGCAAAGATATATAAAAATGTATGACTTCTCAGAGAGGAAATAATTATCCATGGACTCTTTGAGCTAGGGAAAGTCAGAGAGGTTATATAATCTAAATCTCATATTTAGACCAGGAAACAGTAGAAAGATAATTTGAAATTGGAGGGATATCAGTTTTCAAATGGAAGAACATTTCTGAATCTTGCTCAGAAAGTTTAGGAAAGCCCCAAACTAGCAAAGGGCAAGGAGGCCACACATTATAAAATAAATAAATAAAACTGGATTTTGAAACCTTGCTAATCTTAAAGGTAGCATTATAAATGTGAAAAAACATTTGTACTGAATAGCTCATGAAAACTTGGCATGTCTGCTAAGTGTAGAGTTCCTCACTTACATGGCACCCAGGGGCACTACCATCCGAGAGCCTACATTTATATGGCCAGGAATACAAGTTTGAGTCAAAAGTTTTTTTACATAAACTCTCTAATAACCTATAAGGGTACTTGCCTTTAAAGGACTATTCCCCATGAAGTCCTTTTCCAGCAGTTGGTATTTCCTGAAGCTACAGAATTGAGGGAAGAACAGAAGGAAAGGGCAGATGGAGATGAGAGGTAGGGGAAAATGATAGAGACCAGGCAGTGAGAGAGACAAGGACATTGATCATGGTGGCAGCTGGACAGAGGCAGGGTCAGGAAAAAAATGGAGACAGAGATGCTGATTGAAAGACTAGAGAGCAGTTCTTGGTGAGCTACACTTGCCTTGATGTCAGGGATGAAGCTTCCATTATCCATGAGGTCCTCCAGGGGATGGCGAGTGCAATTTTGGGGGAGGGGGGAGGGGAACTCTTCTCTGCATAATAGATATTTAGAATTGTAAAGATAAAAAAATGACTAGCAAGCAACCTACACAGCAATAAAAGAAATCTGTTCCATTAAAAAAATAATCAATTTAATGGGGGCTCATACATTGCTTTTCACAATACATAAATACATATATTGTGTCAAGCACTGTCACAGACCTGCTGTGTCATCATTCTCGAAATAATCTGCTTTTCCACTTGAGCCCTTGATATCAGTTTCTCATCCTATCCCCCCGTCCTTGCTTCCCCCTCCCCCACCAATCCTCAATACTTTATAAATTATTATTGTTTTGTCATACCTTACACTGCCCAGCATCTCCCCTTGCCCAATCCTCCAATGTCTGTCCTCCTGATAGGAGGTTATGTGTAGATCCTTGTCATTGGCTCCCCCTCTCTATCCCACCTTCCCTCCAACCATCCAGTAGCTCCACTTTTGTTACTGGCCCCAAGGGGTTCCTCTGTCCTGGGTTCCCCATATTTCCAGTGTATCTAAACCAGTGTATCTCCTCCGGCCCAGATGAATTTGTAAAGTAGAATTGGGACCATGATAGTTGGGAGGAGGAAGCCTTCAGGAACTTGAGAAAAGTTGCAAACTTCCTCACCACCTCACTGCATCTTGACTGACCTGTCTCCTCTCCAGGACTCCGATGTAAGAGGGTGTCCAATTACCCATAATCACCCACGTGGGTCTTGGGTTGCCACCCTGCTCTCCCCCTCAGTCAAAGTGATGTGATTGTTTTTCTTTGATGCTTGCTATCTGCTCCCTTCGACCCTGTTTCATTATTTAATGCTTTGAATACCTGAGTTTTTTCTTTTTTTAATTAAATTTCTAATGAAAACAAAGAGATGTTTCCAAAAATCTTGGAAATTAAGGGTGTGATTTTGTGATTCTGTGTACAGATTAGATATGCTCCACATCACCATGTAACAAAGGGTTAAAAGCTGCTAATAATATCTCTTAAAATCCTACCCCTAATATATTGAGTAACATTAGTAATACCATTACAGTCTGATGAGCATTTACCTCTCTGTATCCATCCAGTGTAATATTAGTTAGTCTCTTATAATTGTATCTAACTCCTCCAGCAGTTTGTTTGCCAAACTAGCATATCTCAGCAGGGCAGAAATTGGCTTTATTCGTATTTCTTCTTAAACATTCAGAACCTTCCCTGATACGTACTGTTTGCCAACTCAAGAATGAGTCCAATTTCTTCTTCTATAAAAAGAGATTACCGACCAAATTAGGCCACGATGGAGAAGTAAGTTGATTTTTGTGCACCATAAGATGAATGGTAATGATTATATGCATTGAAAATGACTCTGAATATAATTTTTAAATACATACAGGAACACACACACACCTGCTGGAAAACTACTGTGATCAATTTACTGAACAGAAATTTTAAAAGGGCAACTTGAGATTATGATGAAATGTGCAAAGACCTGGAGTTAGGAAACTGAAAAGAAAGAATAAGCTCAGTATATCTCAACATAAAAGAGCCAAAGAAAAAATTCAATCCCCAAAGTACAATATTAAAAGAATTTTTGGCAAAGCACTGACAATAAAGATGCAGACACAGAAGATAGAAGTCATACATAAAGTTATTGCACCAAAAAGAAATGACCCACGTTCAACCATTTTATGCATATCATATATTCAAAAACCGTTATCCTAAAGGAAGATGTCTAAACTACATTGACAATTAGTGAAAAGCAAGTATACAGAAATTGATAAAATATTAATATTTAAATAAGTTGATGATGCACTGAAATAACTCTAGCTTTATTTACTACATAGACATTCTACTGGAAAAGATTCCTATTTCTGTCCATTCCAAAGAAAAGTCATTGCATAGAAGGTGAAAAATAGTGAGCATTTTCATGAATTACACATTCAAATAACTTTGTCAGAGATCACTGAAAACTGGTTGCAGCAGTACATTGACAGGGACCTACCAGAAAATCAAACTGGATTCAGAAAGAATATGGAAATGAGAGATGTCGTTGGTGATATCAGAGGAACTTGGTTAAATGCAGCAAATATCAGAACAATGTTTATCATTGTCAACGAGTTTGGATTTAAGATGCATTCCAATTATGATGGAGAAAAATGTTGAATAAATGATGGACTGGGCTGAGCCCCGGTGGCGTAGCAGTTGAGTGCGGGACTGCGGCCCACTGGCTGGCTGCTTCAAACGCAGCAGCAGCAAGGCTGGGTAGCCCCCACGACCACCAGAGGGCAGGGATACCAAAAAACAACAATAACAACAAGCAATGGACTGCCAGAATAATGAAAAATCTGTCTTGTAGGAAGTAGATGTGCTCAGAGTGATCGTTTGAAAAAGGATCACAAGCTTTCACTTCACATACTTTGAACACGTTATCACCAGGGAAGCGTTTCAGAAAAGGACATATTTCTTGTTACAGAAGAGGGTTGTCAAAACAGAGGAAGCCCCCCCCCAAAAAAAAATGCAACAATGAGCTGAAGCATAGTGATGACTGGGAGATCGGCCTAGTGCCAAGATTTTGTCCTGTTGTAGAGAGAGTTGCTATGAGATGAAAAACCAACTTGATGGCATGTAGCAACAATATTTCCAAGTATTTTCAATCTTTTATGGCTACAGATTGGGCATCCTGATAGCAGATAACAAGGGCGACTAGATAACTGAAATGAACAATTTCACTCGAATATATCTCTGTGTGCCTCTTGAAAACCTCAGGTGTATTAACAATTAGTTATTCTATCATTAACACATTTCTGTGATTCAAGAATTCATTTATGATGTGTGCAAATAAGGACTAAAACAGTGATGCTGGTGAATAAAACCTCTATCCTGTTAACTTTATATTACCTAGAATTACTGAAACAGCACAAATTAGCATACAAAAGCTAACACTTTAAGAACTCTGACCTCATTCTACTGTAGTTCAAAAATATATTAAGGGGAAATATAAGACATGAGTCATAGACTTCATAGGCTAGCCCAAGTCATTCTTGTTACAAAAATGTAGTTGGTATTCTTTTGTTTTCCTCCTCTTTTTATTCCTATTCTCTTCCGAATTCAGCTTTTCGGGTATTTAGATGTTAATAATCAGCCCATGGTCAGTTGCAGAGTTGAATGCACTTCCAGAACCTTCTCATAAGGCTTTGATCCATTCGACGATCTGTAGTAGGTGGTCCTGAGTTGCAGTGTTGAGTCATAAGAAAGAAGGGCAAGAAGCCCAGATAGATGGACAGCATTGGGGTAGTTATTAGAAAACCTGTACAAACAGGTGTATAAACATTTTATTGCCTGAATTAAATACCTAGTTCCCTTGCTTAGAACCTTTGTGACTGTGCACAAATTATTGGAATAATAAGATGGAGCTATTGTGCCATATTAGTTAACCATGTAAAATACTTAAAAATTACTAGGAGCATACCAGGCAGTCGAGAACTGTAAGCCACCAGTAGCAATCACAGTTCTGATCATCATCACCATTATTATTTCAATAGCAATCATAGAAGTAGTAACAGCAGTGGAAAGAACATGACCCTAGAATCTAAAGACTGGGGTATGTCTCAATCTTGCCACTATTTTTAACCAGGGGATAGCACGAACTCAGTTCCCCACTACCACAAATTATGAAGCCTATTTTCCCACATTTGGGGAAGACACAGGGGTCAGCACAGTCGTTGTGCAATGGGTGAGTCTTGTCCTGGGAAAACCACCTTTATAATCATGGTATCTCCCCTGCCTGGTAAGTATAATCCTGCCACTTTTAAGCAGATGTATGAACCCCAATGTCGCTTAGTGTCTTCATTAGAATGGGCCGGTTAATATTTACTATTAATATTTACTATTTTCTATCCTAAATGCACATATCTCATATTACCTAGAAAAAACAACTTGAGACACACTATGATTATGCTAATTCAGAGGCATACCACCCACCTACCAGTGTTATCAAGTTGACTCTGGTTAAGAGCTATCCTCTGGGATAGAGTTCATTATCATTCTTGGGTGTCCTGGACTGAATCTTTATGGGAGCAGAAAGTCTCATTTCTCTTCAAAAATGAGGCTAGTGGGATTGTGCGGTTGACTCGACAGTTAGCGGACCAATGCTAAACTCGCTGTGCTGCTAGTGCTCTCTCACCCACGATTCAAATACTGCTCCACAGCATTCTTAACGAGTGCAGAGATTTAAA
Organism: Nesogale talazaci; assembly: GCA_004026705.1. Classification (NCBI taxonomy): domain Eukaryota; kingdom Metazoa; phylum Chordata; class Mammalia; order Afrosoricida; family Tenrecidae; genus Nesogale; species Nesogale talazaci. The sequence goes on along the minus strand of PVJH01002100.1, from coordinate 51,856 downwards.
GTACATCCTTCTTATTTGTTCTTCTCTGTTCAGCCACAGAAAATTTTCTGGGGCAATTAAGAATTAACATCTTAAATTGAAACCAGATCAAGAAATGAGATTTAAAGGTAAAGTCAGTGAAGAAAATAAATTTCATTTTCATAAAACTATAGTTGATAAAAATATTTCCTACATGTTGATGAGTGCACTGGATGACTCATCTTTCTCTCTTTTGCGCTCGGCACGATGTCTTCCTCAAATGGACAGTAGTGTACATCAAGTGACTGATGACACAGAAATACAAAATTTAATATTACCATGGAACAAAAAATGCCGAGTTTTATAAAACCCTTTAGAGCACGAACTTTCCAAAGCCCCCCAGTTAATTAGAACAACACAATATAGTACCTTCCCATTTATGTTATGAGCCTTGCTGATGTTTTGTGGTGCTGCACAAAATAGGTGTTGGTTGGAGCATGGTATCTCTCCATGGGGTACCACCTCTGGGCGATTTTTATTAGTATTATGGATCCTGATGAATGGACCTGGATCGTGTTCTTCTTCATAAACTTTTATTTGCAAGGGTGGAGTTCCCCTTATGACTGAAAAAAATCCATGAAAAGGGAAATGAGGGTCCTGTTATGGATTGCAATTTCTCTCCCCAAAATGTATGTTGAAGTTCTAACTGCCAGTTCTTTTGAATGTGAACTTTTGTGGAAATAAATTCTGAAGATGTTACAAGTTAGCAGGAAATCCTATCAAAGTAGAATGAGCTCTAACTTCACCCTAGTGGTATAGAGAAGAAGAGGCAGGTGTGATGGGGGTAAATAGACATGCAACAATGATGATGCTGAGGCTACAAATCAGGGATTTCCTGGAGTTACCAAAATCCAAGAGAGACAAGAAAAAATTTCCCCCTAGAGTCTTCAGAGATACCATGCTCCAACCAACACCTCAAAGTCATATCTTTTGACCCAGACTGGGGAAATACATCTCTATTGTTGTCAGCTTTTTAGTTGGTGGTATTTTGTGATAGTAGTCATATAGCTTCCAGGATCTTAAAGGCTTGAAGGTAAACAAGTGGCCATCTAGCTCAAGAGCAACAAAGCCCATATGGAAGAAGCACCTCAGCTTGTGCGACCATGAGGCATGGAAGGAATCAGGTATGAGGCATCAAAAACCAAAAATGATAGCGTCGTGTGCCCACCCTCCTGATATAATCTCTGAAGACAAATGGCAAACATGATGGAGAAAGCTGATGGTGCCCAGCTATCAAATGATAAAGTGCTGGGGTCTTACAGTTTGAAGGTAAACAAGCAGCCATCTAGCAAGGAATCAGAGCCCTCATGCTGGTGTCATCACGAGAGGTCGAAGGGAGCTGGTATCAAGCATCAAGGAACAAGAATCACATCACTATGAATGAGGGGGGGTTCAGGGTGGGGACCCAGAGCTCATTTGTAGGCAATTGGACCTCCCCTTACAGAAGAGTTGTAAGGAGGGAACAGGTCAGTGAGGGTGCAGTGAAGTAATGATGAAGCATACAACTTTCCTCTAGTTCTTAAAGGCTTCCTCCTTCCCACTATCAGGGTCCCAATTCTACATTACAAATCAAGCTAGACTGGATAAGATACACTGGTACAGATGGGAACTAGAAATACAGGGAATCCAGGCCAGATGAACCTCTGAGGACCAGTAGTGAGAGTGGAGACACCAGATGGATGGAGGGAAGGTGGGGTAGAGACAGGAACCAATTACAAGGATTTACACATAACTTCCTTTCTGGAGGATGGACTGTGAAGGAGTGGGCAAGAGGACATCAGAGAGCACAAAATATGACAAACTAATAATAATTTATAAAATATTCAGGGTTAGTGAGGGAGGGAGAGTGGGGAGGAAGAGGAAAGATGGAAAGCTGATGTCAAGGGCTCAAGTAGAAAATACTGAGAGAATGATGATGGCAGCAGGAATGTGAAGGTCCTTGGCACAATATATGTATGTGTGGATTGTGATAAGCGATGTATGAGCACCCAATAAAATGAATTTTTAAAAAAGAAAAGACGCACAAACCCTCTCTGAGGTTTATAAAAATAAAAGTATTTCTGGTGAACTAGAATTAGTCTATTGATACTACACTTCAAATGGAATACCTGTGCTCCTGAGAGGTAACTGACCAGAGAGAAAAAATGACTTGAATGGATCTATCTGCAGCACCATAGCCTTGAAAAGATCAAGCTATGACATAACTTGTGCGAAGAGTGGAAAAGAGGCTGACCCAGGCCATCGTGGCCACTCTATGCATGTCTTGGGAGACTGTCAAAGGGCAGAACCTCCAAAGGAAGATAAGGCACTATTAGCCCCAAGGTTGATGTGGACGAACTGCTGATTATGAGAGAACGTTCTCGCCTTTATCTGACGCCCCCTCCCCCACCTCCTTGGCTAGCAACAACATCTAAAGGTCTGCACTTTTTCTGGACAACATACCTCAGGTGACTGAAGGCCAGGACTGCTGCTGGAGGCTCAGGATTTAGCAAGCGTAATCTCCACTGAGCTCCAGTGCCATCTATAGGTGAGAAGCAGGATGTAAGAGTGAGGATATTCTTGGGCTTTGGAGAAAAATCTCTGAGATCATAAACTCAGAGTCTGTTTGGAAACATGCATGAATTTTCTCCTGGTTATGGGATGAAGGATTAGACCATGGAGACCTGTGGGAAATATCAACATGACTGTAAAAGTTTGCTAACCTGTCATAACACATTTTAATCCTTAATAGTGTCTTTTTTGGACCCTGAATTGTCCAACTGCTGTCCCTAATCGTTTCTCTCTCTAGTTCAACCTGGAAGAAGTAGAGTGTATGTGGGGCTAACAAAGTAAAAAAGGAATAAAGTCAAAGAAAAATGAACAATAGTACATAGAATTATCAATAATGATACTTAACTAAGACGTCAGTAGAGCGGTAAATATGCACACCCAGAAGTACCATCTTTTCACTGGCCCTACTTTTCTTGCCACGTGTCTAGTGTAACATGGTCTAGCATGTCTCAATGACTCAGGATTCTCCAGCTGAAGGGCATGAGGTCCTGCTTGTGGAGGACTTGTGCATTGGGCTGTGGCCTGCATGGCCGACAGTTTTGAAACATCAATAGCTCTGGGGGAGAAAGACTGGGTTTTCTGCTCCTTAAACAGCCTCAGTTACAGAAATCCACCTGGGGTCGCTATGAGTCAGCAGGGAGTTAGAGAGAGTCAATGAGCATAAATAACTGACAGGCAGGCTCCACTCGGTCATGTTGCCTAGTGAAGCAGCTCTATTATAGCCGGAACTTTGTAATTGTTTGTATAATTTAAATAAATTTCTACCTATGTCTACAAATGGATAAGTATGAAGAAGCCCAGTGTAAAGAAGATGACATTCCATGTCCCTTCATAGTCCTCTGGAAGTAGAGACCAAACTTTAGTGGGTGGCTAATAGGATGGGATTAATAGGAAGGCTGAACCTCGCTAAAGTGGCATTTTTGAAGAGAAAAAGAGAGAGACATGGATGGGTGATGTCTAGGAAGATGGATGATGACTGTTTATTAATAATTTCATAAATATATAACTAACTTGCCACAAAGAGTAAAAGGATTCTTAACTAATATTCAGGTTAAAGAACACATTTTGCTGTCAAGATTAAAATTGCAAAGATTACAATATCATGAATGAGGAGAGAAGCATGATGGAAAGATAACTAAGCAGGGACTTCTCTAGGTATTTGCAATGCTACCGAGAATTTATACCCAAAGATTGCACTATGCCCAATATTTTTTTTTCTTTTTGTGAACCCCAGTGAGCCCTCTGTACTGATATTTCCTAGCCTTTTATATGGTGAGCAGTGGAATAAAAGCATATCATGCCTTTAGAATTATCACTGTTGAAAATTATAACAAACCAAAAAACCCAGTAAAATGGGCTGAGGACAAAAGAATGAATCCCTTTTATTTGAAAACAGAGGTTTTTTTAAAGACCGCCCCCCTCCATCCTTCTTACCCTGTATCCTTTCTGTCCCCAACTCTCCTCTCCCTGCAAATCAAGAAACCTTTAATAGGTTATAAGGATCATTGCTGTTTTTAAAATACCTTATCATTCACTTTCACCATGTTACCATTTAAAAGCTTTTGATATTGTAGAAAGGGATGAATTTATAGCAACCATTTGAGGATGTCATGTTCTGGTAAGGAAATGGCATTAATTTTGTAATAGCCTACTGGGTAGGAGAGCTCAAAGAATGCAAGTCACCTGCACTGGAACAAGGTCATCTGAGAGGTGCCCATTCTTTTAGTTTCCCATCACATCGCAATCAACAACAACATGCAAATAAAGCGAGGCGCTCTAAAAATAAATGAATAAGAGCGTTCTACAACTCTGCCACTTTGCAAGTTGCAGTGCAGCTTCTGCCCAGAGTGGCATAAAAATAGGATCGCACAGTTTTAAAAGAAGTTTCAATCAGTATATTTTAGGGATAAGCTTATTTCTCTGATAGAAACACCATGCCATCCATATAAAACAAATGCCTTCCGGTACAGTTTCTTTTTGTTGATCTGTAATTCTTATGTGAAATAGAAAAGTGCAGTGAAAAAATAAACCAGGATAGCTGAAAAGAAGGATCGATCTTGTATCACAGATAAACATGTAGACATTACATCAAAGCTGATAGATATTAATTCACTGCTTACTCATCCTGAATCCATCTAAATGATCTAAACCATCTAGGATTTCATTTCCTGATTTGCAAAATGATTAGTGTATCTATTTCATGGCATGATTCTGAGAATTGAAGTAGAGATTGTATGTAAAGCACAGGAGCCATCAATAGTACAGGCAGTTAGTTATACAAGAACAATACACCTAAAATCAGGGCTACTGCCAACCAGGCAATTTCAAAGGATAGTCACCCTATAGGATAGTTAGTTAGGGGCTGTCGTCTTACATTCTGAGCGATCGTGGGTTTCAAAATAACGTGGCCCTTTTTAATAAGTTCGGTCAAAATATTGCTATATTATATCCACTGATTTACAATCTATAGCATCATTTGCTAATATTTAAATTGATTGTGCACTTTCCATAGCATGTCAAGAGCATGTCTTCCTATATGTTTCAGTGGTGACTGACGGTCACAGCCTCTAAGAATCACTATGCGAAGGAAACTGGTGATGAAGCTTACATTGCTTATTGAGAGTGCCATTTAACAAAATATACTAGCCCACTCCAAACACCACCTACAGCTCTATTGTACTTGAAGTTAACCGCCATGCAAAAACAGTTCTTTTGGCCTCCATTACTTACTTATCTTCAAGGGCATGAAGAAAATGTCACCAGTTTGCAAAGCGCAGATTTAGGGTCTCGATAGTCCTCTCTCTGACGAAATGGTGGAAACCAAGTCAATCACAGGCTTGCTGCCAATAAGAAATCGCCATTTGGTAGAAATGACTGATGTTTTGTGCTTTCCAAATCTTCTATAAAAAATAGAATCTTTTCATTTCCCTATGAGGCAACATATTTTTTTTTATCTATTAACTTTACACTTCCTTCCACACCCAGCAGAGATTTCTCTCTCTTTTGAAATGTCACCCTTCATGAATAAGTGTAGTGAAAGCCTTCCATCACTGTACTAGTTAAACGACGGCGAAGCTGAGTAATTGAAACAGAAAGAAGTCACCTTGACAGTCCCAGAACTGGCAAAGCTGCTTACGGCACCCGAGCTTTTATTGTGAATGAGTTGAGTGAGTTTATATCTATGCACCAAGTCAAATATATTTAAGTAATAGCTTGGAGGAAATCAAGGAAATTCTTTTTGGAGTTATTCATGCTGTCAATTACAATAAAATTACAGCTACCTGGGAAAATCAAGAAAATATTAAGCCATCATTTCTCTAGGCATTATATAGTCTGTTAAAGTCATATTGGGGTCTTTTGTTAAAATGAAATAGCAATTTTTTAATGAAATGCATGCTTGCTCTTCACCATTCATAAACATTCTAGGATTCTTTATCTTAAGAGCTTAAGTTTGCTTTTTTTTCCTGTTATTGCTTAATATCCCACAATGATTATTAAAGATAAATTTACAATTGATTGTCCAAAGTAGATACCGGAATTAAAAGGTAAAAATTGTAAGGAATGTAGAAAAATAAATGTTTCTGTTTCATTCTACAGATCGCTATCCAGAAATGAATTTTGTTAGTAAATGAAACACATTATGTCAGTTTGGGAAGATCAGAGAAACAAATTCATAAGAATGCATATGTATATAAGGGAGAGGTTTATATACAAGAGGAATGGAACATTGAGAAACCATCCCAACCCAGTCCAGTCCAACTTCCTAACTCCAATATTAGCCCATATGTCCAATACCAATCCATAAGTTCTCTTCAGACTCACAAAGCACATGCCACGACACCAGGACAATCACAGGCCAGTGGATGCAGGGTCTTGTGTATCCAGTGGTGGTAGAAGCATCTCAGTGCTGACAGAGGCCTCTCTGGCACTTCTCAAGCATCTCAGCACTGGCAGGAATCCCCATGTGGCTTTTCCGGCTTCAGAGGTCTGGTTCCTTCAGGGTAAGCCCATGTAGCTTCTCCTCTGAGAAGGGAGCCAGCCTTGTGTCTTGTCAGTAGAGCAGAGCATCTCCAAGAGACTGAACCAAGTCTCTCACCTCAAATTAGGAAATACCATGAGATTTCCCAGAATTCTCAGGAGAATACCAGACCCACACAGAGATCTCACTGGCTGTCTCCAGATGGACAGGCTATACTCCACCGATCCACTCCCAATCCTGAAATTGACATGATTACATGGCTGCCACAAGTTATGTTAACTTGCTAATTGTCATTATTATTTCAGACACATCATTGAACATTTCCATTTTGTTTTATCCACTTTGGAAAACAGCTTACTTAATATATTAAAAGTTATGAGTCTAAAGACTATTTTGAGTCACAAATATAGGGAATATTTTGCATCTGATAGTTTGGGCACATACCCCCATCTTAATAATCTGAACATCAATTAAACTGTCAGTTCAGTACTATTGATATTTAAGTTGTCCTTTGGAAATAATACATGACCCCACAGTGAATATTTGAAAGCTTTTCATAAGAATTTAGAACTCTCAGTCTTAATGTTTATTGCCTATCAAACAGATTTTCCCTAAATTTAATAAAACATAATGTCCTTCTGCTTTGATGCATTCACATTTCTGATCACACTTTCCATGGCATTGAGATCATTGCTTCAGAATTAAATTAAACTTGGACAGGCCTCAAAGTCTCAGTTCAAGAGCCATTTAGATGACACATGATATTTCCTGAAGGTGATAGACCTATAGAGAAAGATGCTGACATGGTTTCCTAAGGAATGTGCCTCCCGGCATGCCTCTGTGAATGGAGTTGCTTCCTGAAACTAGGTTAGAGCAGCCTGTTTAGGTGGAAGCAATGAGACCGTTTGAGTAAACCCAGCTCCTTTTCGAATAGAAATGTGTAAAATTCTGTACCCAACCAATGTGCATACCCAATCATTGTCATAAGTAAACTAGAAGCAAGCATATCTGTTTGAACTTTCCTATGCTTAAGATTCCTTGCCTCATAAATATTCACCAAATATAAATGACAGTGTCTATCTATAAGTTGTGTTTTTTTCTCTTCACTTATACACATGGATTCTTACACATTTACATATTCAGATACTTTCATCTGTTGAGCTATAGGGTTTAAAAATTTTAACACCTACTTGGACTCATTTTTCTTTTTCTTTCACCTAAGGCACCAATAAAATAAAAATTTATACCCATAAGGTTCTTGGTGCAGCATTAAATATCTGTCACCATCTGCTAAGATACCAAGAGATGACATCTTTGGAACTAGTCATGTTCTCTATATTTGATATACATATATGCTTTCTCAACTTTGAAGGTTGACTTGTCAGTCTCTCTCATTGATAGCTTTATTTGCAAAAACTGAAAATAATGCTGACTAACACGATAAGTGTGAAGAAAATTGAAAGAGTTTTGTTTCTTAATCAAAATTTCTTACAGAAAAGGAAGTTTGGCATTTCCCAAGCCTTTTCATGCCTTGTGGAGTAGCCAGTCCCAGACTAACCTGGGGTCAAATCAGGAGATCAGAGCAATGTAAAAGGATATGAATCATGCATGGGTCTGGATATAATTACAGGTGTAGACTTTGTCCTAGATGTTCCATTAGCCTAAATCTTGATATACTTTGCTGAAAGCAAATTCTAAAAGAACTGAGGCTGACAATTGTCTTCATATTTAAATGACCTTTTAAAACTATTATAATAAATCCATAAAATAGCTATATGCTACTGTAATGTGATAGAGCCAGTGGTTATCCTGACATTTCCCCCTCCGCATTATCGTTTTTGCTTCCATAAGCAATGCCATAAATTTTAAGTACAACCAACCTTTTATAGAAAAAGGTATTTAACATAGAGATCAGCCTTCAGCATTGTTTGACCTAAATATTACAAAATTATAAATTCTTCGTTATCAGGCAAGCAGCTCGTAGCATTTGTGATATTGTATACAGTTGTTTAATTGTCTTTTCCAGGCTGAGCTACACCTGAAAACATTAATTTATCTGGCATGCTGTGCATTAGGCATTGGGCTACTAGCACACGCTGTGGTTCAAGGCCACCAGCTATTCCTTGGTAGAAAGATGAGTGTGTCTGATCCTGGAAAGATTTAGTCTCAGAAGCCCTCTATACTATGGGTTAGCTATAAGTCACAACCAACTTGATGGCACTGGATTTGTTGTTTGTTTGTTGTGTAAATTAAACCATTTGAAGAATTGGTTTAAATCTACATTTTACTGGGCAAGTGTAAATGCATTCAAGGATGACCCTTTAACACTACGTAAAACAGAAAAGACACAGCAGCCAGCACACATGGTGAGAAGACAGACTGGGAATAAGTGAGACATGTATCTAAAGTCTGGAGAGGCACAATTGGGCACCAGAAGTTGAACTTGACAAGGTAGAACCTTGCTCTAGAATCATACCCTGAATTTGAACTTTTTTTTTTTTTTGGCATCACTGCCCTCAGGTGGTGGGAGTAGGAGGCCCAGCCTTTGCTCCTGGGAGCCGGAATTGAACCTCCATCCCAGTGGGCCGCAGTCCCGCGCACAACCACTACGCCACCGTGGCTCAGCCCCTGAATTTGAACTTTCATCTTTCTGAATTATGAGAAAAGTAATGTTGGTTCTTTAAAGTTATAGACTTGCAATATTTCTATTATAGCCACACTAGGAAATTAAGGTAGATAACACTAGCTCTTTGGACTCAAAAACTCTGATGAAGTAGCTCCGACCCTCCTTAAAATTGGCTTACCTTTGCATAAAAAAATATTATGAACATCAATAATGTGTGAAACTCCAGGTTAATGTTGAATGCTATTTTTTCCATAGTGTATGTATATGTACAATTCTATCATTCCAGCTATATTCCCAAGAGCCTTGGTCTTCCAGGCAATCAGAGGGGCTTAGACATCCAGGTTGCTAGAAAGGAGACATGCATGTCCTCTAGCATCAACTCTTCCAACATGTCACATTCATCTGTGATCTAGCCAGACAAATAAGACATTTGCACAGTGTTGACAGATGTCAAAGTTATTATTATTATGATTGATAGAAAATAAAAAGTAAATCACAACAGATTCTTTAAGGGAGGTCTACTTAAGTTCCCGCAAATTACCTATGTCTATTTTTCTCTCAAGAAATCCTGTTGGTTATTCATTGGGCTGTTATCTGTCTGATCCACAGTTCAAAATTCCCAGAATGAGAAAGACTGGGCTTTCTAGTTCCATAACAGTTACAGTCTCAGAAACCCACGGGGATGCTATGAATCAGCAGTGACTCGATGGCAGTGAGTTAATTTTATTATTATTATTATTATTATTATTATTATTATTATTATTATTGACGTGTTCATGCTGCTGCTTTGTGCTGATTGGGGCCCTCAGACAACCAGGGCCTCTGCTCCTTAGCCAATGGTGCCTTTACTCTGCCCCTTGGCTCTTCTGAGCCTCTGCTGCTGCCTCCTGTCATGTTACTGAGGTCTATGGAGTGTTCTTGACTTAGACACCATATAGTGGCATGCTGACTTTTATGGCAGAGGGATGCATCCCCTGAACAGGATATAGCTTGCCCTGTACAAGTAAGTGGTACAGACCTGTGGCATCCAACTCTGCCTTGCACAGCAGTGCAGGATTCACTATGGTAACTCCTGAACAGAATGCACGGATCAATAGCCTGCACAGACAAGTCTAACTCCGCATTTCACTTCATCAGTAAGATATTGCCTCAAAGTGTTCAGTACTCACTCTTTGGGCTGACAATCTCACCACAGATGTTTCTCACTGACTCACATGATGTTTAGTGTTATAGACCCTTTGATCTACGTCTTGGAGGTATTCAGCATAGGGACTCCAATGCAAAGGACACACTCTGTTCCAAACCCTTGTTGATGGTGGTGAGATCACTTTGAATTTCTGTTTTGTTGTTGCTGTGAGGCTCTATCAAATTGATTCTGACCCACACTGGCACTATGCCCAAGAGAACAAAACACTGCTTGGTCCTGTGCCATCTTCAAAATCGTTCCTTTGCTTAAGCCCATGATGGGAAAGCCTGTGTCAATCCACCTTCTTGAGGGCCTTCCTCTCTTTAACCCTCTGCTTTACCAAGCATGATGTCTTCTCTAGAGATTCGGCTATTCTGACAACATGTCCAAAATATAGGACAAAATTTCAGCATACTTGCCTCGAAGAAGGGCTTTGTCCTTACTTCTTCCAAGACAGATTTGTTTGTACTTTTGGCATATCATGGTTCTTTTAACCATCTTTGCTGACACAAAAGTTCAAGTGTATTGATTCTTCCTCAGTGCGAATTCCTTCATCAATGTTCAACTTTCACATGTACATGAAGCAAATAAAAATTCCATGGCTGGCATCAGGCCACCATAGTCCTCAGAAGTTTTCAGTACTCTCAAGAGGTCTTGGAAAATTTACCTAATTAATGTCTTTTGATCTCCCAACTGCTGCTTCTCTGAACATTGATTGTGGAATGAAGCTAGATGAAATCTTTGACTTTAATATTTTCTCCATTATCATAATGCTACCCATTGGTCCAGTTATGAGGATTTGGGCTTTCATTACATTGAGCTGTAATCCATACTGAGGATGCAATTCTTGATCTTCATCCACAGTATTGTCCCTTATTTTAGCCAATTTAAGAAATGTTTCTCCCACCACATCCTGAAACTGACTAATCCATTCTGTATTCCACAAATCATTCAACGCTCTTAGGATCGATATCCTGGGTGGACACTTAATGTACATAATAAAATAACAAATCCCTTACAAGATTATGACCCCATTAATCATTTCTAAGAGTTAAAAGATCATGACTAGAAAGATCATATAAAAGCAATTTACTGTGTCACAATTCATTAAGCTGATAAATTGAAAAACCCGATTTCCTCATTTTATCAAGACTTATCTATATGGTGAGACACCCAAAACAGTTATTCTTTGATTAAGTTTGACAGTAAAGGAAACTAAGTGAGTTTTATCTTCTGGTGTATTTGTGAATAACCTATCCCAATACCACAACTGAAAAATAAGCATATAATAATTACCAGTCAATCTGACCCAAAGTGATAATCCATTTTTTCACACTTCTCACTCAATTTTACCTTTTTGAGAGTCAGTGGAATAATTCCAAATGTATACTTCTCTCGGGTTCCTAAGGATAGTTTTTATCTGTTTATTTGTTTGTTTTAAATGGTGGGGGCCAGGGACAGAGCTTGCCATCCAATTACTCACAACTTAGAAGAAGCCTACTGGGAGTTCAAGGAAAACAGTGCTTTTGGAATTTGGCACTGGCAAGCTTATCAGAAAAGTTACATAAATACCTAGTTCTCAAGTCTAGACTTTCCTGGTCACCGTATCTCAACTGAGATGATTGTTCTTATGAAAATTTTCCTATTAACATCAGTGACAGGAGGGAAGCCAAAGGATTCAAATAACAGTCTTCAGACACAACAAAATTCAGATGAAAGCTTGAGTCTCACTTCCCAATCAATGCTTTATCTACTGTGCCAGGACAAAGACCCTGACTACCAAAATAGCAAGTTATTTCAAGAAATGCCTTTTGGCAGAAGAAGTGATAGAACTCATGACTCATACTCTGTAAATGCATAGCAATAGTATACCAGAGATCACACTTAAAACACCAGGAAGTCAAACCTCTAGCAGTGAAAAAATACCAAGAAAACAATAAGTTACATCTTAACACTTTCCCTTTTACTAATTTGATCCTAAATCCATATTTTAATTGTCATTCTAGTGAAAAATATGAGTCCTCATCATTTATAGTCTTGTCTTTATATCCTTTAGCCCCAAGAGGTAAAACAATTAAAAAAATAATAGTTGGTAAACAGTCCAAACAGTGAGGAGGACGATGAGGATAAATGACTTATGAGAAACTATCCTCAATGCTTGCTATTAATCATTTCATTAAATTCTCATAACTGCAGATCCTATTGAACTAAATACTATTGTCATTCCTTTCAAAATGAAGAAACTGAGATTCAGCATATACTTAACTGTGCTGAGCAGTGGAGTCTGACATGGACCCCGGGTCTCCCATCTTGCCAAATCCACGTTCTGAATCTCCATGAAAAACTGCTTCTGTCTTTTGAAAGGAAAGATGCCTGATGGAAACAGAGGTCAGTCTCAGGAAATCCAGCAGCATCCTTGCAATAGGATTTTCTAAGTTTCTTTTGCAGATAAATTAAGATATCTGAAATTCACCAACTAAATTTTCAATATTAAAAACAAAAAGACTACAAAAGAAAACCATTCTTGCCAAAGGGCTAGTCAATCTGCTATTACAGTTGAGCATACATTTGTGTTTATATCAAGACCGTGAGAATTATGTCACTCCCCACTGCATGAAGCAGTAGCTGTGACTATTTCTAGAAAGTTGTCTGCAGCAAGACCTTTTCAATATAAATACACTATTATACAGCATCTTCTACCAACGGCATCATTGTTCTCCCATATGCTCTTCCTGTAGGTGTCTAATGAGCTTCTCCGTATGAAAAATGACATGGGAATCTGTCTGAGGAATCATTCCAGCAACTGTGGCATATGGAAACATTGTTTTCAAGTCCCTTTGTTATTATTTCTAGGCAAAGCAGCAGGCAAACCTGGCTGTGGAGCCTAGAGAAAGCATCATTCCTTGCTTGTAATTTCTATTGCGATATCTGCTGCAAATTTCAGGTTATTCTCACAAGCTTTGTGCCGACAGCAGTGGAGGGAATCAAGGCAGAATTCCTGTCAAACATTGAGCAGTGCTTTCTCTTGTCTACCACAGAATGAACATCACTCTCTTACAAAGCTCACATGTGAGACTCTAAAAAAGGAAAGAAATCCTTAGGAGCTTGGCCTTCAGTTCAATTACCTCCCCACTATTTGTGAAGGCCAGTTGTGTTCCTGAAGGGGCCCTAGTGGCACGGTGGCTTAGGCAGTGGCTGCTAATTGCAAGGTCAGTTATTTAAACCCATCTGTCATTGTGCAGGGAAATGAGACTCTCCGATAGAGAGAATCTGATAGAAAGGTATAATGAGTTGGAATCAATTCAATCACAGCAGGAATTGAAGTTTAGAATTTTGTTTCTGGGTGTTTTATAGTGCTCCAAATATTTATGTGTGAGGTTTTGCCACTTTTATTTTAGTGCAAATATTTCCTCTCTCTTTTGTCCTTTCCTTTCAGTAGAGGTTAGAGACTTCTAAGACAGCATAAGGTGGAGGAGAAGTGCAACGCAGGAAGAAGTGACACTATATCTCTTCTAACTTTCCAGAGCTTGCAAAGGACTGATTTTGCCCTTTATGTTTCCATCTACATCTCAACTACAGACACGCACCCACCCACTGATTTACTCATTCACAAATATTGCCAAGCCCATGTCTAGTTAAGCAGCTCATTACTGCCTTCCATTGTATTTGGCGTGTTCTATAATATCAACTAGCATCTACATGCCCCTTACTGATTATATGCCAAACTCCAGTTTGTTCTTTCTGATATTAACAGATTGGACACATGCTTCATTTGTATTTGTAGACTACTGGTGAGCCAGCAATTCACATATTATTCATTTCCTTATTTAAATGAATGGTAATATAAGCAGGTGCCTGCTACTTGCTAGGCACTCTTTTAGACTGTGATACAAATATATTACTGTCAAGTTAATTCAGACTCATATCATCATGCTGAAAAAATACACTACCAGGTATTGATGTAATCAATGCAAGCTGATATATTTTAACAAGTAGATTCCATTTTGGAAGCATTATTTCTTGAAATAACAACTTGTCAACCAAATGGAAGAGATCCCTAGAGTGACCATTCCAAAGAAAGGGAATCCAATGGAATAGTGAAATCATCAAACAAAACAATTATATCACATACAAGTAAACTTTTTTCTGAAAAAAAAATTGGGGAAAAAAATCCAGTTGCGGCTACAGCAGGTGTGCAGAAGTACCAGAAATTTAATCTAGATTCAGAAATGAAAACAGAATGAGGGATATCATTGCTGATGTTTTAAGAATCCTGGCTAAAATCATAGGATAACAGAAAGGTGTTTGCTGCCAGTTTAATGACTGCCAAAGGCTTATAACAAATTATGGAGAATATGGCAATTCCAGCATTCTTAATTGTACTCCCATAACCTGCACATAAGCCAAGAGGTAACAATTCAAATAGAAAAGAGGTTATCACTTGGTTTAGAATCAGAGACATTTCTTATCAATATTATATTACTTCACAATATATATTAACTCTATATATCATCTAATAACTAAAAAAAAACTGACTAGAAAAAGAATAATGGAACTTCAGGTTTGGATGAAGATTAACAAGCTGCAATTTACAGATGACACAATCTTGCCTGTTGAAAACTAAAGGAAATAAAATTCTTACCACTGGCCCAGGAAGCAAATGAATAAAATGACTGAAATTGTCAATGATTTTATTTTGGCTGAATCCAACCTCAATATCAATGAAAGCCTCAGTCAGTAAATCACAGAACATATTGCAGTGGGAAATGTGCGACATGAACGGCAGAATAAAGATCTCATGCTGATAACTAAGGTGTGCTTGGCCCAAGCCATGATATTACCAGTAACCTCATATGTATGTGAAAGTTGAACAGTGAATAGGATAAGCAAGAAGAAACGATACATTTGATTTATGATATTAAACAGCATTGAATAGACAAGAGCTTCCAGAAAAATGAGTAGATCTGTCTTTGAAGCAGTATAGCCACAACATTCCTTAGAAGTATTTCACTTACTTTGGACCAGTCATCAGAAGGGACCAGGTCCTGGAGAAGGACACCAGGCTTTGTACAATGGGAGGTTGCAAACAAGAGAAAACCCACATGAGATGAATTGACATCGGTAGCTGCGACAATGGCTTTAACAATTATGAGGCTGACAGAGGATGGGCAGTGATTCATTCTGGTACATGTTCTCTATGAGTCAGAACTGCCTGTGGCATCCAGCAACAACTAATACTGTAAGTAAAGCAGGATAACAGATCAGGTTATGATGGAATACATTATTATCACAAAAAAGCAAAACAGCAACAACAACGAAGAATTCCACGGGGGAAAAAAGTATTTTCTGTATGATAGTTTACCTTTTAAGGAAAACCTCCAAGTTACTGTGAGATAAGTTGTAATTGTCCAAATATTATATTTTGACATCAATAACTATGATTCTGAAAGAAAACATGCATAAAATTTTCTATCAGTTCTATTTTTACCTTGCTTCAAAAGGAATCCCAGGTGTTATAGAATCTGTTATGTATCTAGTAAAAGAAGGAAACTTGTTTCTCATGGGATCAAGGGTTACCTCAGAGTTGTTAGTCTGAATGAAATTCTAAGGGAAAATGTTTTTCCTATATCCTCTAGAAGAAATAAGCACTTTATACAAATTTTTTCCCAGTGAAGTTTATTTTGAACTTCTAGAATTCATAATTATAAAAAAATAAATGAGTGCTGTGAGATCGTGTATATGACTGTGCTTTAAAATTGGTTTAAGAATGCTTGAGTTATGGTAAACTGCAGAAAAGTAATTTTAAAATATTGATATGATTACATATGGGGTCCAATATTTTCTCTGATTACTGAGAATGAGAAAAAGAGAAAGAAAACTGAGGGAGAACAGAGGCAAGAAATAAGGGCATTTTAGAATTTTAAAATTGTACCATATTGAAAATAAAAACAAAGTCAATTAATGTTAATTCTGACATATAGAAACAAGTAGTACTGTTTCATAGGGTTTACAACACTGAAAACCCTATAGATGATTTAGCAGTATTAAAAATTATTTAAGGAACAAGACAGCCACATCTTTCGCTTGTAGAGCAGCTGGTTTTATGCAGTACTTCCTGTATGCATAAAAACCAAAACCCACTGCTGACAAGTCATTCCCAACTCATAGCATTCCCAGAGGACAGAGTAGAATGTCAGAAAGAATAAAACTTAAGAAAATAGAACAAAACTGAAGAAAATTAAAACTTGTTCATAGATTTTCAGCTATGACCTGCAGTCTATACTACAGGTATCAGGTATCAAAGAACTAAAAATCATATCATTATAAATGAGGGTGGAGTAGAGATTAGGGACCCATATCTCATCAATAGATGAAGGAACATCCCCTTCTAGAGGGGTTGCAGGGAGGAGATGAGCCAGTTAAGGTACAGTGTAGCAACAATGAGATATCCAACTTTCCTGTAGTTTTAAGTGCTTTCTCCCACTCACTATCATGATCCCTATTCTACCTTGCAAAACCAACTAGACCAAGGGAAATACACTGGAGCTGGAAACATGGGGAATTCAGGACAGATGAACCTCTTAGGACCAGTGGTGAGAGTGGTGATACTGAGAGGTTAGAGGGAAGGTGGAGTAGAAAGAGGGAACCAATTGCAGGGATCTATATATGACATCCTTCTTGGGGTACGGACAACAGTAAGTGGGTGACAGGGCACATCAGACAGTGTACGATAAGACAAAATAATAACAATTTGTAAACTTTAGGGGTTAATGGGGGAGAGGAAGTGAGGAGGGAGGGGAAATATGGGGAATTGATACCAAAAAATTGGGGACTCAAAGCCCATCAATAGGTGGAGAGACATCCCCTTAAGGGTCTAAGTAGAAGGAGGATTTTCAAAATTGATGAAGGCAACAAATGTGGTCTGCATATGTATTGATTGGGATGTCTGCATTGATTGTGATGAGTTGTATGAGCCCAAAATAGAATGACTTATTAAAAAAATAATAAGCACATTGAACATTTGTGGCAGAAGATCGGATGAGCTGTAGGACATCAAGACTACCATTCATGAAGAAAGAAAAATGTCAATAAAGAGGGAAGAAAGTATAGAGTGTCAGAGGAAACTCAAACTAGCTCTAACTCATGGAATAACTAAAGCAAGTTGAAGAAAGGATGAAAACAAAGAGTTTAAAGGATAAAGTCTTTAACTGAAGAGCCACTTCAAGAACACACAGTCAAATACTTTAATGAAATGTGAAAGGGCCTAAAATTAGAAAACCAAAAGGGAAGAACACACTCTACACATCTGAAATTGAAAGAACTCGAGAAAAGATTCAAGTCTTGAATCTCAATTCTGAAAGTTCTACAGGCAAAATATCAACTGATGAAGGAAGCACCCAGGGAATACAGCAAGTATACACAGAGACACCATACCAGAAAGAACTGATTGACAGTCCACTGAGGAGACAGCATATGAACAAGAACCAATGGTGATTAAGAAGTATTTCAAACTACACTGCTTCCATTAGCTAAAAATGAAGCTCCAGGAATGGTAGGAGCCTAGTGAGATGCTTGAGAAAGTGGAAGAAACACTGGTCTATGCCAGGAACTTTGGAAGACATCTATCTGTCCAACTAACTGGAAGAGGCCCATACGAATTCCAAATATACGTGACCCAACAGAATCCTAAAAGTACAGAGTGATATAATTCATATCACATATGAGAAAAATGTTACTTAAGATCGTCTAAAAGCAGTTGCAATTGATAGGGGACTGCCAGAAGTGCAGACCACATTCAGAAGATATGGAACAAGGGCGATCATTGCTGAAGCGATGGATCTTGGCTGAAAGTAGAGAATACCAGAAAGATGTTTACTTGTGTTTCAGTGATTATGCAAAGGCACTTGACTATGTAGACCACAGTCAACTGTGGGTAAACGAGAAGAATGGGAATTCCACAGCACTTCATTGCACGCATTCAGAACTTGTATATGCATCAAGAGAGAGTTTGTGAGCAAAACAAGAGAATACTGCATGGCTTAAAATCAGGAAATATGTGTGTCTGGGTTGAATCATCTCACCATATTTACTCAGTCTCTATTCTGAGCAAATAATCAGATAAACTGGATTTTGTGCAGAGTGTGTTATCAGGATTGGAAAGAAGGTTATTAGTAACATGAGGCTTACAGACGGCACAGTCTGGATTGTTGGAAGCGAGGAGAAATTGAAGTACTTGCTGATGAATCAAGGTTGGCAACCTTCAGTATGGATTTCAATTTCAGTAAAGAACAGCAAAAATCAAGGGTTAGCCAGTAGTTGACATCATGGTAAATGGAGACAAGGATGAAGTTACATAGGATTTTGTCATGCTTGGATCCACAACCAATGTTCATGGAAGCAGCAGTCAAGAGATCAAAAGATGTGTTGAGTATTAAAGAGAAAGGATGTTACTTTGAGGAATATTGGGAGCCTGACACAAGTGATGGTATTCTCCGTTATGTAATACACATGTGAAAACTGGACATTGAATAAGGAAGACCATAAAGAATAGATACATTTGAATTGTGGTGCTGGAATGTTGAAAGTACCATAGACTTAGTATAGGAGAAACTGATCTATATTGAAAGAAGTAAAACCACAGTTTTAGAGGCAAAGATGGCAAGACTTAGTCTTACATACTTTGGACAGGCTGCCAGGAGAGACCAGTCTCTGATATGTGGTAAAGCAGAAAAATGGCAGTGACTAAAAAAAAAGGAAAGCCCTCAAGGAGATGGAGTGACACAGTGACTGCATCAATGGTCTGACACAGAGGAACAATTGTAAGGATAGCACAAAACTGGGCAGTGTTCATTCTCTTGTGCATAGGATCATCATGGGTCAAAGCTGAGGCATGGAACCTAACTCCCTCACAAAAACGCATCTTTATTGAAGCAAACCCCATTTTTCTTCCATGCAATGGCTAGTAGTTTATGCCATTGACCATTTGGTGAGGAGTCAAGTGCTTAAGCACTGTACCACTGGAGTTTTTTGTGTAATGGGAATTTAAAATTGAATTGGAAAAGAATGAATAAAAAGCTAGAGGAATTCTTTCAGACTTTTTAACAATTAAAAGATCATTTTATTGGGGACACTTACAATTTTTGTTACAATTTATATATTGATTGTATCAGGCATGTCTATACACATGTTGTCTTCATTCTTTATCTACACTTTCTATTGAGCCATTGGTATCTGGTCCTCTTTTTAACCTTTCCTTCACACCCCCATCTTGGACCCTTGATGGATTGTAAATTATTGCTATTTTTATATTTCATAATGACCTCTGTCACTCTTCTCAAGTTTTCTTCACCCATGGCAGGGGTGGTGTATGAATATATGTCTATCATTGTGATTGACACCTCCTTTCTTCTATCTCCTTACTCCCTTTCTTCCTATCCTTCTGATATTGCTATTCCCCACCTTCCTGAGACATGACAAAGCCTTAGGGAACCAGAGGAATATTGTGTGCTTCATTGATATTTTACTGCACCCTAGTTGACTCAACCCTTCCCTGTGACCCCTCTGTAGGGGGCGACTGTTCCATTGTCTACAGATGGGCTGTGACCACTATATATGGAGATTGTACCATTGTCTACAGATGACTTTTGGTTCTCTGCTCCAACACCTATTGCTCTTATATGTTTTTGTTTGTTTTATCTGATGCCTATTACCTGGTCCCAATGACTTCTCATGATCACACCTTTGATGTGCTTCTTCCATGTGGGCTTGTTGTTTCTCTGCTGAAAGGCTACTTGTTTACCTTCAAGCCTTTAAGACCCCAGAATCTATATATTTTAATAGCCAGACACCGTCCACCTTCTTCATCACATTTGCTTATGCACCCATTTTGTTTTCAGGGATTGTGTCAGGAGGGTGAGCATCCCAGAATGATGACTTGTTAGAACAAAGTAATCTTGTATTGAGGGAAAGAAGGAACAGAGGCCCAAAGTCTATCTACTGCATCAGTTCATTGCCATATAAATATATCTACATAGACCAATACATCTATTTTTGTAGATTAATATATTTACATATGAACACATATATGCACATACTGCTGTCCATTGCTTTGCTTCCTAGATCCTGCCTCTGTTTCCTTTCACATTCTTCCAGCTCCATCATCACTTTCCCCCTACTTACATCTCTTAGTTCTTCCTCTTAGTTAGTTTACTGTTTACTGTTTACTAGTTTACTGCTCCGACACCTCCAGGATCTCTATCTCCTTCGTGTTTACTCTAATTCCCTAGTTGTTCCCCTGTCTATGGTGCTGTCTGCTCACCACACTCTTCCCCCACCATCTTCTCCCCCAACGCACCACCCCATCCACCAGGATCATTGGTCCTTATGTTCGCTCATAGAGTGTTAATTTGTAAAAACATTAAATAAAAATAAAAGACTGAGATAGGTAGAAAATGTTAGTAAAATTAAATAACCTTTCATTTCTACTAAAAAATAATCAAAATACACATTTGCTATGTGATATTAATTTAAAGAAAATGTTGAGAGCAGATTTTAAAAATACAATAGAAAAGGAAAGTTCTTAGCAGACAGAAAGGGCTTTCATTTCAGGGTTCACTTTATTGGTCTTAGGTGCCTACTCATAGCAACACTGTGCAATAGAACAAGACGTGGCTCAGTCCCGTGCCACCTCTATAATTATTCCCATAATTGAGCTGCTTCTTGCAGCCACTGTGTCAATCCACTTTATTGAGGGCCTTACTCTTTTTTTCTGTGACTCTACTTTACCAAGCACGATGTCTGTGTTGATATGTGTTAACTAGAGAAACAAATCCAGAGATACTCGTATGTGTGAAACACAGAACTTTATATCCAAGAGTAAATTTAAAAAAATAAAGAGTAAATTAAAAAAAATAAAAATAAAAAGCATCGAGGCCTGTCTAGATCAAGTCCATAAGTCTGATATTAGCTCCTATGTCTTATATCAGTCTATAAATTCCTCTTCAGACTCACACACAAATACAGTGTCACTGACGCAGGAAGATCACAGGGCAATCGGTGGAAAGTCGTGTGGAGCCAGTGGCAGTGGAGACATCTCAGCACTGGCAGCGGTCTCCATGTGACTCCTTCAGTTCCAAGACTCCATTAGCATAGCTCCATGCAACTTGTCAACAGAAATGTGTAGCAGATATTCTGTGTGAAAGAAGATATTCTCCAGGAAGGAAGGCAGGAGTTTCCAGAATCCTCAGAAGCCCAGGTCCACACCGGGGCCTCATTGTCTGTGACCTGATTGACAGGTTAGACTCCACCCCTTCATAAATTGACAGATTATATAACTGCCACAATGTCCTTTTCCAAGGACTTGTCTCTCCTGACAACATGTTCAAAGTAAGTGAGCTGAAGTCTCACAATCCTTGCTTCTAGCAGATTCTGGCTGTACTACTTCCAAGAAAAATGTGTTGGTTCTTTTTGCAGTGCACAGTACTTTCAATTTCTTCTCTAGCACCATAATTCCAGTGCATTGATTCCTCCTCGGTGATCTTCCTTATAAAATGTTCAACTTTCACATGTATATGAAGCAATTGAAATCATCACTTTTATTTATTCATAACACAAAGATGAGCAAACCATAATATGTTCACAATGATAATATACACATGGCTGTAATAAATACCAAAATAGAAGATTCTAGTATTTTAGGTTTGTCTTAAAATACATTACTTTCTTTTATTTCTGTGTGCTCTCTCAAAACAAATCATTTATCTATAGCAGAGGGGTAATTAACACATAAAGAAAAAAGTATCAGAACATGATATTTGGGACACAGATTATTTCTAATCTATTCAGGCATTCATTTCACACAGAACAACTCTCAGAATTATGAAAAGAACAAATCAAATCAACCATAGTTATCACTGAGGCATCATAAATAATAATGATTAGATGTATAGTTCTGATTTTCAAAGATTGAAAGAGGATAATATTTGCATTATGGCACAAAGTCTACATGGGTACAGTAGTCCTGAGTGGTAATATCCCTTTGATTGTGATGCTAACATAGGCAAAATGAAAATGACTGATTTTAAATAAAAGCCATATGCTCTCTATGTATAGTCATCTGCTTGGGGGTCCTTAGATCTTAGTAGTATACTTGTTGAGCTAAAAATCAGAGTCAGGGGTTTGAACCCACCAATCATGCTACTAGAGAAAGAAGAGACTATCTGGTCTTCAAAAGATTTAGCATGTCAGATATCCTAAAAGCAGTTATACACCATTCTCCAGCATCACTGTAAGTTCAACTTGACTCAGTGGTAATGGGTGGGTTCTGATCCCATGCAGATTTTCACCTCTCAATAAAACAAACAAAAGAATGATTACTTGTGACAATTGAACCGAATATAAAAGATCATTGACTTATGATACCCTAAGGTATCTTATCATCCAATAATAAAAACCCTACACTGGCATTGTGCAAAATTCTACCCCAAACTACCCTGTAGGAAATAGTGGGACTTCCTTTGGGTTTCTGCAGTTAGAATTTTTACAGGAGCAGAAAGTCTCATCTTTCTCCCAAGGAGAGGCTGATCTCATGGTGTCCAGTCCAACGCAGAATCCATTGCACCTCCAGGACCCCTCTTTCTTACACTAGATGTGTGAATAGTCAGAGCTGACTTTTGGTAGTTGATGAGTTGATGCAATGATGATCAGCTTGGGGTGTCGAATATTTGCTTTCCCCCTTTTTACTTAGTGTGTCCCACAAAGGCCAGCAAGTGGACAGCTCCATGTGCGACTCTGGCCATTTTTCCCTTGGCCCTGTTTGCAGGGCACACAAATGAACTAAGCTGGGAAATGATATATTACCTTCTCAAGCACAGACTATTGTTAAACGTCCAGAATTTGAATCCTGCTCCTCTGTTTGCCAGCTATGTGTTCCATTCAAAATTACTTAACCTCTGCTTACTTCAACCATCCCATTTGTAAAGCACTGGCAATTGTATTCATACTTACCTCACAAAATTGCTATGGGGATTAAATGAGTGAAGATTTTTAAAGGGCTTAGAACTATACTTGACATATAGTAAGCTCTAAATAAATGCCTGTTAAATGTTTAATTAAAGTAAGTTATTGTTTTAATTTTATCTTGACAGTCTGATTACTAACTGACATAGAGTTGGGCTTTGGAAGAAAAATCGTTTCCTTTATAATTAGTAACATGAAGATTAAAAATAATGTGATTCAATGCTTAAAATAACATAAGAACACCGTGCACATATAATATTTACTCAAATATGTGAGTGTTTAAAAGATAAAGTGCTTCTAATTGTTGCAATATTAAAATCTTGTAAGAACCACGCTGTAGTATAACCTTATTTTAATTAACAATGTAATGTTAAGGCTTAATAGCTCTCATGCTCTCACGAATAGAAAATGCTACACATATTTCAACAAGAGTATCAAGAATTATGCATCTCCTTGAGCACATTCTAATAGTGATCATAATATTAGAACACATTTGTCTACTTATTTCAACTTTGCAGAGTACTAAGCAATCTAATATTTCATTTAATCTTCCCAATAGTTCTTATAGCAAAGAGAAGATGGGAAAAAATCAAAGTCCAAGGAGGTTAAGTAAGTTGCTTGCCCAAAGTAATATATTTTATATTCAGAGTAATAAATTATGACCCAGATTCCCTGCAGTGCCCACAAATATTATACCGTCTTGTTTAAATCCCAAATAGCTCTGTCACTTCCCTTTATATATTTTTAAATAACCCGTCCACAGAAAAATACCTCTTTTAGAACATAAATTTAGCAGTTGTCATTTACAGTAGTGCGGGTTGGTAGCTGCATAACTCTAGGACTACTACTCATATAATAGTTCATGTAAATGCCTTAATATATACAGGGCCTAACCTGTATGTCCACATGAGGCATAGATGAACCAAGTATTTTGACTTATCCAAAAGCCTATGTCAGAAGCAGCAGTAGAACTGACACCACGATTTCCATTTCATTATGTGGTTTCCCAGAAATGTGAGGGAGAAAAAAGATGAAATCAAACAATAGTAACTTCAAGAAAAAAATCCTGTCACTCAGGTTGAATTTCCTCTTACTTGAAATTCACCCTGTCTATATTCAATTGAATAGAATGGCATTTGATTGAACTGACTGGGAAAGAAAGTGACAAGATACATCCGGATCCAGGCTCTCGGATTTGGTTTATTGTTTAGTGCAGCAACCCCTGAAATTAAATGAACACATACAGGAGATTCATCACAAGGCTATCTGCAGAACCCTGTTAGAGGCAGAGACAATGCAATAACAAAGGCCTCCTACTGGCAAACTCCCAATATGGACTCCATATTCCAAGTCCTGCAAAATAGCACATTGCATTTCAGGGAGATCAGGGTGTTTAATTTTTATCATCTTTTGTGAAGCAATGATTCTTATTCCATTCTCTGGTCCTTCCCAGCAAATCTATAAGAGATAAGAAGAGATTTTTCTTACCTTTCTTGTCACAAGTGCCACATGGTTCTTTCTGAAAATTGGTCCTAGTAAGTCATTTCAACAGAAAAACAGGCTATTTTCACTTTCTGAAATTAAATGGCAATCACAAGACAATAAAAGGGCCACTTTAGGCGTCTCGGTGGTGCTACAGGCTGGAGACTGGGTGACTAATCTGAATGTTGGTAGTTCAGAGCCACCAGACATCCTGGGGACAAAGATGAAATCATTCACTCCCATAAATATCTACACTTTTAGAAAACCTACACAGCACTGCTATGAGTAGGAAGTTTTTGTTATTGGGTAGCTAGCGTAAAAGAAAGAAAATCATAAGTGTTACATAAAATATTAGAGATATGAACAAAAATGATTGTCCACAAACATATTTTAGATTCTGTTGTTAGGTGCTGTTGAGCAGGTTCTGAGGCTGAGTGATCCTTCAGCCAACTGAATGAAAATTGTTCATATGGTTGAGTTCCTTGACACGGCGACCAACCGTGTCAGTCCATTTTGTTGAGGATTGCCCTCTTTCTGGGCTGCTCCTCAACTACCATGAAAAAAGTCATCCCCAGGAGCTGGTCTTTCCTAACAATGCGATCAGAGTATGTAAGCCAAAGTCCATGCTTGTAAGGAACATTCTGACGATAGTTCTTTCCAGATAGATTTGTTTGCTCCTATGGCAATCCACAATACTTACAATATTCTTCAACTGCAATCAATTCAATGCATTGGTTTTTCTTAGGTTTTCCTTATTCAAGGCCCAAAGTTCATATGCAAAGTACATGCATATGACTCCATTGAAAATACAAGAGTTTTCATCAGGTTCACCTTAGTCTTCAGAGGAACTTCTTTGACTTTCACTACTTTAAAGAGGTTCTTACACAGTTTACACAATACAAGTAATCATTAGATCTCAACTATTTCTATGAGAATTGATTGTGGATCA
This sequence comes from Nesogale talazaci, assembly GCA_004026705.1. Taxonomy (NCBI): domain Eukaryota; kingdom Metazoa; phylum Chordata; class Mammalia; order Afrosoricida; family Tenrecidae; genus Nesogale; species Nesogale talazaci. Next base: position 26,049 of record PVJH01002100.1, on the reverse strand, counting down.
AATCAAGATGAAATCCATGATAATTTGAATATCTTATCTATTTATAAGGATGCTATCTATCTCTATGGTTGGATTTTAGTTTTCTTTATATATCTTTTTTGCAATCCATACTGAAGAATACAATCCTTGTTTTTTCTTCATCAGCAAGTATTTGAAACCTTCCACGTTCCAGCAAACAAGTTGTGTCATTTGCATTTCATAGGTTGCTAATAAGCCTTCCTGCAATCCATACAATTCATTCCTTTTCACAGCGCTGATACCATTCCCCACTTTGGATTTGAGTTTTATTGCTTGCTTATAATCCTTGGCTCATGTAGACTGGTGTGTTTCCCCCATGTGGACTTTGCTTCACCTCACTCAGATGGCTTGTTGGAAGACAAGATTTTAAGACCCCACACACTTTATTTCCAAAACTGGGCACTCTCTAGTTTCTTTGCCACATTTTATTATAGTACTCATATATTCTGATTTCTTTGTGAGGATGAACAGTAAGCAGGGCCATCTCCTCAGAACTATTTTTATATTGGGGCTACATTTAGTGTTAGCTCCAAAGTCTTTCATATAGCTATGGATTATATATGTCTAAAGATATATCTATACATATAGTCTGTGACTCACTTATAGTCTCATCATTATGATGTTATGTCAGATAGCATTATCAACCAATCTCCCTGGGGCAAAGGTAATTACATTGACAGTGACATTAATCTAGCCAACAGTATAGGATTAAAAACACTGTTTTAAGAAACTACCCAGTACTGGCTGGCTATGATCCACAGCACACGGATTGTTGACTTATACAGATTAAATTCTATTGACATAAACAATGGGGGCTGATAATAAGGGAAGATTTTTCATGAATTCATTCACAAAGAGAGAACCTTGTTTTCCAGATTAATACATGCCGTAATACAACAGGAAAACAAAATGTGGAGCGCTTTAGACTACTAAGACTTTGGACTTGTTCTTTCAAAGCCCACATCCTGCATAGGTTGTAGCAGAACTAGGGCTTACCTCAAACTCACGAAAAGCCCTAGGTCTTTATGCTCTAAATCCCTAGAGCTTCAGAACCAGATGACTGTGACCTTCAAGTTATAGAACTGCTGATCTTTGGACTTTGGTGCCAAACTCTTGCTTTAAGGATGTCCAATGAATGGTGACCTGGAACTACCACAGATTTACTACTTATATGGTGGGCTGCAATGTAGAAGTTAAGCAGTTTGAAACCCACCCCCCACTCCTCTAAAGAAACACAGGGTTATCTATTTGCATGACAAATTACAGTCCCAGAACTCACAGGGGCCATCCTGCCTTGTCCAGTAAGGTCTCCATGAGTTAGCATCAATTCAACAGCAATGGGTTTGGTTTAATTTTCTTCAGCTTTAACCTGAATTTACATGTGAACAATTCATGGTCTATTCTACAATCAACCTCATTTCAGTTGCTGATTTTGAACTCCCCATCATCTCTTCTCAGAGATGTAGTCGATTAGATTCCTATGCATTCCATCTGGATAGGTTTTCTTTTGTAATATACTTCTTTTATATTGCTGAAAAACTGTATTTTTGATGAAGAAGTTATTTGCTGGTCTTACAAAATTCTATCATAAGATCTCCATCTTCAACTCTATCACCAATGCCACATTTACTAACAGCTGTTGCATTCCAATTTCCAATAAATATTAATGCATCTTGATTGCATATTTGATCAATTTCAGACTGAAGAAAAGGGTAAAATTCTTCCATTTCTGCATCATTAGGTTTACTACTTGATGCATACATTTAAATAATAGTTGTATTGACTGGAATTATTTATATTTAGCTAGATCTCATTCCACTACAGATAGTATTTCAAGACACATGGATAGATCTTGAAATGCTCCTTTTGCAGATGAATGTGACGCTATTTTAGACAGAGTAAACCATATGATATTTTGATTCGAAATAGCTTAAAACAGTCCACTGCAGCTTACTAAGGCTAAGTATGTTGATCTTTTAACATTCCATTTAATTTTTGACAACTTTCAATGTTCCTAGATTCATACATCATTGTATATTCCAAGTTCCAAGTAATTGTTTTCTGCACTTTCTTCTCAGTTTGAGTTGTGTCCCATAAGTAAATGACCACCCCAAAAAACTTTACTCTGGCTGACTTTACCCATTGGAATCATTTTTTTCCTCTATTTTAAGAAAGTAGCTTTTACTTACTCATATTTCTAGTGCCTTCTCACCTGAGGGGCTCAAGCTCTGCTGCTATCTCTGTCAATGTTGCCAGTCAGACGGTTGTCAGTATCTGACAATGTTCCACGGCGATCCAAAGGTCTTCAGTGGCTAGTTTCTCTGAAGTAGACAGCCTATTCATTCTTGGGGTCTTTTCTTAGTCTGTAACCTCTGCTGAAATGCTCAATTTGAAATACTAGTGACATAGTGCCAGCGTCACAGCAATGCATAGAGAATCACAAAGTGACAGATACATGGTGGCTTTAGATGATATAAGTATTTAAAAGATGCTGAGAATACACATCATTAGCTATGTATAATGAAACCACAGCATTTCAACATTTAAAAAATCACCTTTGTAAAACAAAAAAGCACAGCAAAACATTGAAAGGGAACATTACATGTGTGGGGATAAGACTGTGGGGCTATTTTTAGTAAAACATTTGAAATGAATAAGAGTGAAATATCAAGAAATTGTTTGCCATTTATAACAACTCAAATTGCCTTAAATTGGAATGTGAATATGTTTCCTACAACCTTCAAAGTAGGAAGTATTTTCTATGAGCACTCAGCAGCCAAGACTGACAACAATGATTAGGTAATATCTTTCTGCCATTTAGCAGCACTGAAATTACAAGGAACCATTTAATCTCATCAGATTGTTTAGCTGTGACATATTTGATGCCAAGTATAAGAGATTGGACTGTCCGCCAGAAAACAAAAAGATTAACGTGACATTTGTACTGCAAATCACAATCACGCTCCATTTGCCTGGATATTCCCTAACAGCTGATATTCAGCATCTCAGGGCAAGCAACCAGTTAGTCAATCAACAAGAATCAAGCTCAGTTACTACTAAGTGTTCCCGTGAAGTGTATATTAAATTATGAAATGATTCATTTAATAAGCAATGCCTGGGCTGTCTTCTATATCCCAGGCACAGTTACACAATAACATTACAGAGGGGAAAATGCTGGACTTGAAGAAGTTAGGAAGGAAGCAAACAAATAAGCAATAACAAAAGAAAGCACTGAGAGAATATGTATAAAGGTATCGGCTCGATTTTCTGGAGTTGGGGGAGATGTAGAAGTGACAGAAACTCTGAACAAATGCTAGGAGTTATTTTTGGTTTTGTTTTTGTCTTTTTTTTTCTGTTACATATCATTTTACAAAATGGGATAATTTGAGAGTTAATTACAGAATATGATCTCACAAAATAATCTGTGCAATATATTTTCATTTTAAACTAAAAATTATAAGCAGAAAATAACATGTAAGGCTACATATTTAATATAACCTGGCAGAACTTGTGGTTGAGTGTTGGACTGTTGAGGGAAAAGTTGCCAATGTAAAACCAGCAGCTGCTCAGTGGGAGTGAGAGGATGCAATCCACTGCTGTCAATCATGGCAGCCTTATAAAGTATGACGTGTTGCTACAAGTTAGAATCATCTCAATGGCAGTGGGATTTTAGGAATTTGGACTTTTTAAAGGGGTAATTTAAAGTAGGTAATTCATTTAGTTGCTAAATGAAAAAGTTGTTGGTTGGGGTACTGAAAGGCACCTAGGTAGAAAGATTTAGATCTCAACTTCCAGAGAAGTCATTTTCAGAAAACCTTATTGGCATAGTTCTATGATGACCTTCAGTGGGTCACTATAATCAGAATGACTAACTGATGACTGATTTGGTAGGGGTGACCTTTGGCAGAACTCTATATAGAGTCCTTCATTGAACATTTAAACTTAATGTATAAGAAAGAGGGATTGGGAAAGATGGAGAGAAAGTCAGAGGAAACATAAAGACAAAAACAGCAAAGATATTTTCAGGAATTGAATGCATTGCCAAGAAATTTAAAGATTTGGATGTGACAAAATTAGTTTAATGGGCCAACGAGATAAAAAGACAGCATATCATAAGGTAAAGCAGATAATAATATATGTTTTTTACAATGCACAGATTCATATTGGGACAATGATATACCATCAAAGAGTTTTAGGAGCTGTAGGATTTTTAAAAGTAACAGATCAGTGTACAAAGTTTGTATCAAAAGTAAATAAGACTTATCTCTGTCATGCTATAATGGTTTCCATTTTGCTATGGTACTGTTGTACTTCACATACACTTATAACATCAGTCAAGGGCAGGTTTTAATGTATCTCCTAGATTAAGCACTGGTATTTTCAATCACCTCATATGCATATGAAAGTTGGACATTGAATAAGGAAAACCAAAGAAGGATCACTGCCTTTGAAATACGGCTGCTGGTGAAGAATACTGAAAATACTAAGGACTGTCCAAAGAACAATCAAATTTGTCTTGGAAGAAGTACAAGCCAGAATGCTCCTCTGAAGCAAGGATAATGAGACTCCCTCTCATGGACTTCACACATGTTATCCGGAGTGACCAGGTTTTGGAAAAAGACATCATACTCGGTAAAGGGACAGTGAAAAACAGGAAGATCCTCAAGATACAGTGGCTCCAACATACTAATGGTGGGGAAGCACATGACCAGGAACTCTCATTCTGTTGTTCCTAGGGTTGCTATAGATGAGGAAGATGGCCCCTAACAACAACAACAACAACAAAGAAAGAAAGAAATCCCTGGAAACTACTTCCAAATGTTTACTAAAGAAAACCTCAGGGCTTACAGCAAAATATCATCTCATACATGTAATGCTAGCAGATAACCATTGCTAACTTGAAAGGCATTTGAAATACACAACAGCTGCACAAATGGATAAGGTGATCCAGTCTTCAGGAGTCAGAGCCCAGTCAATGACAACTAACAATGACAAAGACACTTACATGAAGTGATTGGGGAACTGGTTCCAATTATTCATTCTATCTTACAACCAACTTTCCAATGTGACTTTGAACTTTCTCCATAAAGAAAGAGAGTCAAAATATGAACTGATTTGGTGACTTGTTTTGACTAGTAGGATAAAGTCCAAATGTGGACATGCCAGATCTCAGACTGGACCTTGATATTCTCTCAGAAGCCTGTCCTCATATTAGTCTGTGACAGGATGAGACCTTTCTTGGAAGACACCTGAGTTTTTCTAGGGAAGACCCTCCTACTTCAGCTTACAGCTTACAAGAGTAAGTCCAGACAACTTCAGCAAGGTTGCCTGCCAAATAGTAGCTACTAACAGACATGAAAGAGCCCAACCCAAACCAACAGTATCTTCTAGCAGGTCCATCTATTTGAGAGTGATAACAGATGCTTACTCTTTTAATCCAATAGGCTTGCATGGTATGGCATTAGAGTAGGTAATTTATAGAACCACTGTAAACAAGGATTTACTTATACAAAATGGGTCAGCATAAAGACTGAAAATCCCAATTTTAATTAGAAACTGTGATGGTTAATGTCAACTTGGCTAGGCTATGATTCCCAGTATTATGTAAGTATCCTTCATTTTGTGATATTACGCAACTATCCTAGATTTTTGGTCTTGTAAATTTTTCCATGTTAGTGGCGTGCATTTAAATGAGTCACATCACTACTGGTCAAACTCTTACTCTTGTGTGAAGGGAGTTTTCTTAAGCATGCGGGCTACGTACAATATATATTTACCAGATGATCTGGCTAAATGTTCCCTCATTTTGGAATCATCATCATCAGAATTTCAGTTCATGAGACATTAGCCTGCATCCTGCCACTGGAGCCATTGGTTTTCAATTCAACAGCTGCTGCTCCCACTAGAGATAGCAATTGAAGCTCAACTGCCAATTTGGGATTCATCAGCCCTTGAAAAGACATTGAGTCAGGAGAAGTCTCTAACCTGATGCCTACCCCACAGATTTGGGTCTTACCTCTTTCCTCAATTGTGTATGTGAGCCATTTTCTTGAATTTAATCAAGCACTTGATCAAATCACTATCTATCTATCTATCTATCTATCTATCTATGTATCTATCGATCTATCTATCTGAAATCAGTGGTTTTATATTTTTAGAGAACTTAGCACAAAACCTTGAATAGGAAATACAAGTCCATCTTCGGTAACATACTTGAGTATCGCCCATGTTCATACTTATTAAGTGTCCTTCTCACAAAAATGACAGACTTCATTTTGGAGCATCGTATCCCTCCTTCTGTAAGATTTTCTTATTTTTGCCCAATTCTCTCTTGAGTGCTGCCATGAAGTCCTATACTTTGTCATATTAATCTGAATATTCCTGGAGAAGGACATCATGTTTGGTAAAGCAAAGATTCAATTGAAATTTTTAAAAAAGATGCATTGACACAGTAGCTGCAACAATAGGCTCAAACATAAGAATCCCTGTAAAGAGGATGCAAAAACACATGGCGCTTCTTTCTCTTGTCCAGAGAGTCACTGTGAGTTGGAACCAATTTGATGACACTTCCCAATAAGAGCAGAGCTAGTCTTATCTCCCTTGCAGCCAAATTCTTGGAGGGAAAAATGAGGGTTGGATTTAAAAATAATACCTCTGGGTCTTCTACTATTTTACCCACACACATGTCAAAGCTCACTTTTATCCAGTAGATTCTGATACTGTGCCTTATAAGGCACTATAGAACTGTCTTTGTAGATTCTGACCCTGCAAACTTTATGGAAGTAGAAATCCTATTTATTTATTTATTTTTGAGAAGGTGACCGATAGGTTCAAACTGCTGAGATTGGGGTCAGGAACCTAACAGGTAACCCTCTGCACCACCAAAGTTCCCACTCAGGCACCTGTGGAGCTTCACTCCTTTCTTAGCATACATGATTTGCTACAGTGTCTTGTGTGTTCAAGGCCTATAGAGAATTCTATTATAAGAAGAACTGGGATATCTTTGACAATTAAAGAACCACCATTCTGTAAGCGCTGACTCTGTGTCAGACTTGTGCTAAGACCTTCATATGAATTAACTCCCTGAGTCTCAATTACAATCCTGTGAGATAAAATAAAGTATTTAATTTTTTTATAAATATAGACATTTAGAAAGTTATGGTACTGTTCCAAGGATATAAAAAAGATAAATGAGAGAACTGGGATTAAAAGAACTGTACCACCTTTCCAAAAGATATATTTTCCTCATTATGGAAACTCTGGTACAAACACATGTACTAATCATTAATCAACTCTACAATCACTGTTCTCTTAAAAGGCACCAAAGAAAGACCTCAGCTCTACTTGTTTCTTCACAGTTCTTATGGCAGTTTATTTCCTGTGAATTTTAATCTTGAGTATTCTAGATACAAATTTAGTATGAATGTATTTTCATCTAACCAGGGACATCCTTCCTCCAACAATTTTTAATCCTGGATTCTTAAACTCTCCCATTTCCCAATCCCACATTTTTTTTTGGCTTCCTCCCCCCAGCATATAAACATACTTTTGTTTATCTCATTAAACAAAACAAAACTCACTGCTGTTGCTTTGATTCCATCTCAGGTAGCCTAACGGACAGGGTAGAATTAGTCTACAGGGTTTCAAAGGCATGTTACCTGGTAGCACTTTGGTTAAAGCACTGACACAAATTAAAAGGTCAGTTGTTCGAAGCCACCGGCTACTCCACTGGAGTACTATGTGGTAGTTGTTTCAATAATGATTGCAACCTTAGATGGGGCAGTTCTACTTTGTCCTATGTAGTCCCGATGTGCGTGAATCAACTTGTTGGCAGGGAGTTTGTGTATCAATCTTTATGGAAGCATTCGGCCACATTGTTCTCTCTTGGAGCAGTTGTTGGGTGGAAATCAGAGGTTTGAATAGGTTAATTACACTTGACCCCACCCCTACCCCCGAGAGCTTGCATTTTAATTCTAGATATACTGATTCTGAATATACTTTTAGCAAGATCCTCAGGACATTTTTCTGTCATGAATGTGCAATGCCACCATAGCCATGACTTTACCTTTCTTGCATTGCATGTGATGTTTCTACTTTAAATCTCTCTTCACTCTCCAACCCATTTTAAGCTCAGTTCTACATCAAGTATTCCATTGAAACTGCTCTTTCCAAGACCAACAATAAGCTCTAATTACAAATCCAATAAAAACAGTTCCGTTCTTATCGAACATGATCTCTCTGTGTCAGTGAGAGTTTAAACACAATAGGCTTAAAAATTGACTTACTGGCTTCAGCCAACACTCGGCTTCATTTTCCCTTCAGTTTTCTCTCATGTTTTATTGAATCTATCATTTTCTTATGTGAGTAGAGTTGTCGTCTGGAATCCCGCAACACACGTGCCTCTCATTTGTCTGGTTATTTCACCTACCTTATCATTTCCACCACGGCAAAGCAATCATCAGTAATTCTTAACTGGATGCATGCTGGGCAATGTAAAAAACAAAACAAAACAAAACAAAATCCCTAATTTCAGACCCTGTAAGGAAATCTGAAAGGAGGTAAAATACATTTTGATTTTGTTTTTCCAAAAGGCTCCTAGAGTAGTTTGACATTACAACTAAGTGTAACAATGTAATACAGATATGGATATGGAAATATAGAACAGTGCATAGAATAATGCTGGATATTTTCACAACTTCTCACAGATTTAAACTATTTACAAATTATGAAAAGTATTTATAGTTTTTAAAGGCTGAGTAGAGTAATATTTGAAATTCTTGTACCTACTCTTTATATGACTTTCAGAATATAAACAGAGCATTATCTTTAACTATTTCCATAACAAAATAAATTTTGTCTCATTTTTATAACAACTTGTCAGTTATAACTCATGGTTTAAATTTAGGCATGAAGCACAAGTATGAATATATCTATTTCATTTGTTTCCTAACCAAGAAGCAAATCAAATATTGGAACCTTGTGTAAATGGCAAGCTTTGCCATGAATTTTTATTAAAAAAAGATTGAAGAATTTATGTTAGCTTCACCATAAACTCAGAGTTCTTCTTCACTAGGAACTAAAGTGCTATTAAAAGGAAACACAAGAAAACAAATTATCCAATGTAACCGTGAAAAAACATCCATTTTATATCCCAATTTTATTCACCTCTTCTGAATAGTCACAACATTAATCTACTGAGGATAATCTAGTCAGTATATTTGAAATCCATTTATTTTCTCTATTGATATGCATGTATTACACTTGTATATAATACAGAATTTCCAGTGTTATTTTAAAGTACAGGTCATAAAATGAGAAATATGATCCATAACTTCCAACAAACCTAAGACAAATTTATAATTCCCCAAATAATATAGATTTCTATTATGTGCCAAGAAAATTAATCATATTTTAATTGACGCAGAAATTTCAAATCAACCAATATTACTTTCTTTATGATTCCATAGAGAATTGAACCATTTTTAAATCCACTCAGAGCCCTCCAATTACATAGTCAAAGTGAGACAGAGTCAGTTCATTGCCTGGACTTACAGGGCAGTATGCTTTACTTCAATGTCCAAAGCATATGAAAGCATATGCCTCAAATTGCGTTTTTTTAACAAATATTCTTTTCTTATGTCGATGAACAATTCTGGGTTATGAACTTTAAACTTTGTTGCAAATAATAACAGGCTAAAGCTCTCCAGAGTATATAGGTCTCCATCATGGATTTCAACATATGCCTAAGAGGCCATGCCAGTCAGTTTTAAAAATACAAAATATTTCCACATCTTCTCTAGCATGATGGTAATTCTAATAAGACAAAAGCTAAAGCATCTTTTTACTAGTCTAAGATGAAGAAAACACAGAGATCCCTCCCTTTACATTCCTCCAATCTATAGATTTATGCAATATTACTACAGAACAGCTAGGCAGTTTCCATTCTCCTCTCCCTTTGTGTCACCAATGAAACAAAATAAGTGTAGTATAAAATTATACATTCTGTAATAACTTTGAAAAAAAAGTATACATGTTTAAGGCCTTTAAATATTCATAAAACTTTCCAGTGGAACAGAAAACCACAAATGTTAAAATGGCTACAAAAATCTGGACAAAATAAAGGAAGTCCCAAAATTATAAATCAGCTTCATTCCTAAGCCTACTTTTAGGTTGAATTTATAATTGGGAATCATTACAAAGTTAGCTGGGTTGGAATAATCAGATGGGTTCATATCTAAGTCAGTTAGTCAAATATTTTTCTTAGTATGCAGTATATGCATCTTTCAATCCATAAAAAAGAAACATGAAAGAAGTACTTCTAGATGCACTGAAACATCTTTAACATAATAATACAGCAACATTAATAATGTTAAGAAACATGTTACAAATCAGTGCCCCTTTGTTATTACGGATATTGTACCTACTTTGAATCTTTAGTGTAATAGGCTTTAGAGAGCCTGGTTTGTACCAATGAATTGCATGTACATTAGATGTCTGTAACCCAGGAACTGCCTGCACTGGTCTAAGAAACTGTTTGAACGCAACAACTCTAAGCAAATATTATATAAATCTGAGACCAAGGGAAAAATGAACCAAATGATCCAATCAACAGACTGAACAAACAAATAGATAAGCATCCAAACAGTCATTGGGATCAAGCAAGTGACAGTCTACCAAAGTGAAATATAAAGAATGGCTAAAATGAAAAATAATCACTATACGAAATTTAAGTGTATACCTTTCAAGCTAAAAATAAATCAGAAATGCACATGCATCCCTGGAAATTTTTTGGAAACTGAAGACTACCTGCTAATTTCTGTGAAGGATAAAAGAAAGGGGAAAAAGTGCACTTTCAAGAAATAAAGGGAAGAAAAGTAAAGAAACAAGAACATGAAATGAAATCATCTAGAGGTACAAAATTAGCATATGATAAAAATGGTAACCCACTTCTAACTACTACTTGTTTAATTGACAAAGAGCTGCAGTAGTATGTTAGCCTTGGGGCAACATGTCAGTTTGGCTATACATTCATATATGATTGATGTCTTCAGGTAACTATTACTTGCCAGCAATAATTAGTATCAACGGATATATATTTCCTCCATTCCTTTAACAAAAGCAACTTTGAGATGTTAAAATATGTAGGCTTTCAGAGCTCCAAGACTAGGATACAAATATATTGTCTCTTTCTATGCCATGCCAGCGGAGAAGTTCTGCAAAGGAAATGTCATTAAAGTCACGTACAGCCCCATTAGCCGATGGACACAGGACACGGGAACACATCCAAGCCAGAAAGCCAGTGCACTTGGGGGACTGCTTTCTGAAAAAATCAAATAAGCCACATCTGGAGCCAAGAGCCCCAAAAGTGTCTGTTTCTGACATCACCCTGGAAACACCAACGCTTCACTCACTTTGCAGTTGAAATCTTTGAAATCGTTCAGGAAGTACAATTCTACAAGTTGAAAGCAGTTCAAATCTGACGACAACTTCACGACATAGAAGTTCGTGTCTGACTTTTAGGAAGTCTTGATTTCAAGAAGAGGCTATTTACAAGCCATGGAATCCCTGTGTTACAGACTCCCCGGAGAGCCTTCTCTGAACTGTATAAAAAGCTTCCTTCAAGATCACCTCAGGAGTTAAGTTTCTATGCATATATTCAGTGCAATCAGCCTTGAGGGTCACTTGCTTTATCCTTGGTTAATGGGTTACCTACAACAGAAGAAGAACACATGGTCAACAGTATATAACAGTGATAATTTCATGAGTAAATACAATTTAGCATTAGAAGCTAGCATCTATCCCAAAATATTGCTTTTTCTTTCAGATAATTACTTAATTTTAGAGGACTATAGATTTTAGAATTTGCTAACAAATGTAGGAAAATATGCTTTTTTCTTTCTCTTTCATCATGTTACATTTCTTGAGCCAAAATAAAGAAAGACTTTCACAATTACCCAAAATGACCCCAACTCTGAGCAGCACGATCTACACTAGAAATGCTAGGTCTCTAAGATCCATAGAAGGGTTCTAGAATTTTTACTGTTCTTACACAGACTCGGTAGAATGATCCAAATATCATAAATAGCTCATACCAGACCTCAGTGACTAAAGATCTTCATTCACAGGTCACATTGTACAAGAATTCCTTTGTGAATTACATAAAACAGTTGGAAGGAAAAAAATAACAAAGGATAATATAATGTTTTACCAAATTATAAAAGTGTCCCCAAACGCTTATAAACTTGATTAGGGTGTTGTTACCGGTGTTATTATAAATGCTATTGGGAAAGATTCACATTGACTGTTCATTCATAACCACTAATGATGATGGATGCACAGAAAAAGGTTTGATAGTTGTAGTATTTGAAAACACACGTAGAGGCATGCATATTTCTGCCATGCCACTGATTTTCCGTTGTTTCTACATACCAAGAGGGTGATTCTGATGCCTTGGACACCGATGCACGACAGAATGCACTGCGGCCAGGTCCTCGCGAGCCCTCCTCCTTATCTTGTTATGTGTGAGTCCGCCTTTTTCAGCCACTATGTCAATCCATCTCCTAAGGTCTTCCTCTTTTATTTTAATTTTTACTTTTCCAAATAGGTTTGCTATTCTAATATAAGAGAACTAAGAGTTCATCTGGCTTATAGCAGAAAATGTATTTTTATAAATCTTTATTAATATTTCCTTTCACATTCAATTAAATTTTATAACAATGAAGATAAAACATTTAAGAAAGGCTTTTTTCCCTTCTTTGGTTGGTGGTGATTTGCTGTATTCGTCTAAGGTGAAAGGAACCTTCGAAGAAGTTTTGTGCTCTAGTCGTGGTTCTGTCAAGGCTAGTCGAGTTATACTACAAGGGGGCGAGGCTCGTTTACCTACAGAAGGTACCAACTTATTCTTTTGCTTGGTCTCATTCTGGAAGAAAGAAACTCTGTCTGAATATTTGAAGTGTCGTACAGCCAGGCACAGCGATCCCATGGAAAGAATGACAGTATGGTTGAAGGGAACAAGCACATGAAGGTCACAGGTCTGCTCTGACCTTTGGAGCAGGAGATAAATGAGGCAGGACAGCAATCTCACTGAAAACATGTCTGTCATTCAGAAATCAGTCTCTGTAAGTGATACAAAAGACTCACCGCTAGAAGACTTTGGGTAGCAAATCTGAATACCCTTGGGAAATACAGGGAAACCGGTTTTTATGATAATTCTCTCTAGAAACACTGAATTATCACAGATGTTTATTTCCATGCGATGAGAGTCCTCTGCTTTTTCTGAAAATTATTTTCGTTATAAGAAAAACTATGTGGATATTAGCTCCAAAACTCATGTCCAAGATGCTAGGAAGGAAGAGAAGGACAAAACGAACATCTTGTCTCAACAAAGTCTCAGTTCTAGGCCCCTGGGAATCCACATTACAATGACCTCCAGCCGCCTTGAAAGCAAATGGCACATCTTGAGCCGATTCAAGGCCAGGTTTTAAGCAGACATCCAAATTTACAGGATGATACCAAAGGCTCTTGTAACAAGATCTATTTTTTCTCTGTCTTTTTCAAGGGGAAAGAAAGAATTTATATATAATGTTTGTATACATACACCGAAAACATATATACATGTTTCTTCATAGATTCTACATGTACATGTTTCTACCCAGGCTCTATGCTGATATATACATACATTAAACATAAACTCACTGCCGCCCAGTTAGTTTTGATTCAGAGTGACCCTACTGGGCAGATTAGAGCAGAGATTTTTATACTATTACATATATAAAGATTATATGGGCTTACATATATGTATCTATGTAGATAAGGGTTTTCTACATCTGTAAAAGCCGCAGTCTCAGAAACCCATGGGAACAGTTCAACTCTGTCCTACTGGGTTGCTGTGAGTTGCTGTGGCAGTCATGTACTTAGGTTAATTTTATGATTGAAATGTAGGGTTGGAGTCTAGTCTGTTAATCTGGAGATAGCCATTGAGTAGCCAATGAGGCCTCTGTGTGGGCATGGCTTTCTCCTGAGACTTCTGGGAAATCTCGCAATATTTCCCTCGTGAAGATGAGAAGCTATTTTCTCCAGTTGGGAGTTAGTCTCAGAGACAATGAATCATGGACAAGACAAGCTGGCAGCATCTGAGAAGTTGGAGGGGCCAGTGGAGAGACCACACGGCTTTGCCCTGATGGAGCCAGACCTCTGAAGCTGGGGCAGCCACATGGAGACCTCTGCCAACGATGAGTTGCTTCTGCTGTTGATGGACTCTGAGCCCTGGAAGCAAGGAGCCATGTGGAGACCCCTGCCAGCGCTGGGATTCTGCACCCATTGACTTTCTGAGTCAGAAGGAGACTTTATAGACTGATTTCGGGCATGTGGGATAATATCGAACTTAAGACTTTGAACTGGACTGGGTTGGGATGCTTTCTCGGTGTTCCATTCCTTTTGTATATAAACCCTTTCCTTATATCCATATGCGAGTCTATGAAATTTGTTCCTCTATCCTACTCAGACTAACACAGTTGGCATCGCCTTGGTGCTGGTGAGCTATATGTACATGCATAAGTATATATAGTCCATAAACTCCTGAATCACTTAATTCACATTCTCATTCTATCTGTCAAAATAATTTTGCAAAAACAGTAAACTCTAAAACAGACTTTAAAAGTCAGTGTTTAAATAATCACAAATCAAAACACAATATAAATTTCAATTTTACACACGCTTTCTAACTTACAAATCCAAAAACTATCCTCACTTATTTTATGAGATAAGCAGGGCCTAAATCACTTCCAATAGCAGACAAAAATGGCCACTGTGTTTTACATTTGAGTTTTGGGATGATTTTATTTTTATTGGAGGACACATTGGGGTTTGGCAGCATACTGGTGTTATGCTAAACTAACCACATCTGTGGTTATGCTAAACTAACCACATCTGCCATGTCTCCATGGCAACCCTCCACTTTCTCATATGTGTACATATAGGATGATCCTGTAAATCTCACAGAGCTGCTGTGAGGATCAGATATTAATGTTTATGAACACACTTTTTGAAACAGTATGAAAATGAAAGCATTCATTTTGTCGCTATTTTACTATTTTTAATGCATACACTTTTAGAGAGCACTAAAGAAATAAAATGAATGATCATACTAACAAGTATTTGGTTAAGGTGGAGGGCTACATGTTTGGAATTCAGAGAAAAACTAACTCATCACTCGCCTTTTTCAAATAGCATGAATGTGAATGTGTGTGAACACATGCAAGCATGCTCCATGACAACTTCATTTTACCAATGAAACTGTAAAACCAAAGATTTAAAAATATATAGGAGATACTACTGAAGATCAGTACATTATATCCAATGGAGGTCACTTTATATGTAAGAGACTTACGTGATGGTACACTGGTTGCAGCTATACTGCTAATTGGAAAACCAGAAGTCCAGACTCCCCAGCAACTCTTCAGGAGACCAATGTGGCTGACTGCTTACAGCCTTGGAAAGTCTATAGGGCAATTCTACATTGGCCTAAAGAATCACTGTGAGTTGGGTAGAATGAGAGACTCAATATTTTAAAGTAAAATGATCTAAAATTTAACAAGGAATCAACCGTGTAATTGTTCATTTGTTCATTAAATAAGTACAAGTGATTCACGTTTAAATCCTGGCGTGCTGGGGGAGTTGATGGGTGGGGGGGAATTTAATGACCCTTTGTAACCTATAAACTGCAGCACCTGGGTATGTGAGATTTGCGTAAGCAATATGTATCGAACCCATCATTTAAGTTGTATCTTTTGGAAGGCAAAATAGTAAGTTTTACCTTCTAAGGAGGATTTTCAGCAAGTTTTCAGTAACTAAGAGCAGAAGATTTCCATAAAGCCAGTTGTACAGGCTGGAGAAGAGCATTTTCTACCATGAAGACTCATTCTCCTATAGTTCTGAAGGCAATAGAGACTCCTTGATGGAGAGAAACAGCCCTACAATCATTATTATTACGCCTAGAGCTTCATACTCTATAATCACTAGCTCAGTAAATTTGCCTTTGCAAAGGCAATATTTTACACAGCTGTTCATTTTTATGTAAATCTCACTTCCATGTACTGCACACCAGCCAATTTGGTGAGTGAAACTTCTCGGGGCTGCTGAACACATGTAAAAATGTAACAACAGTGACAATGATAACAACAACCAATTAACCTGATGCCAGTAAACAAAGAACACTTGCTCTTTTAGGAGATAGTAACCCTTACCCCTAGCCCATCCAGTAAGTACTAGGATAGTGTGATGGGTAGGTTTGTTATGCCAACATGGCCACAGAAGATTGATGGGTCTGTTGTGACGGCACGGCCAATGAACAAGCAGGATGAATTGAAGGGCAGAGATAGGAAGGGCTCGGGGAGTCCTGCCTTCTCTCTTCTTCCGGATCTTCAGACCAGAGAGCTGCCTTGTTCGTCCTGTGCCTCAACTTCCAAGCAACACTACCCGTGAGACACCTAATCGTGGACTGTGTTGCTGTGAGTTGAGGATCCTTCAAGCCCTACTTCGCCACACTCCTGGAATATACATCTCTTGAGCTGGAGACTGTTGGACTCGGTCATCTGGCTGAATGTTGGTGACCTGCTCTGCTGTTTGCTGCCTGTGACCAGATAGCCTGAATTGCTCTACAGAGGACTACTCAGCGGCCCTCAAGACTTGAAGGACTGCCAGTCTTCTAACTGTCTCATGCAGTGAGTTGCACTGAGCAATCTGTATTGCTTTATAGATAGTTAACTGTTTCTTTCTTACCTTATATGCCTTTCTCTATGTATAAATATATAAAAAGAATTACTAGTGTCCTGATTTTTATTTCTCTAAGAGAACCCTGCCTGTCACAGATAGGGTTGTGATTCAATTTCCAAAAAGTTCATATTAAAACTATTGGTTAAGTCTATTTGCCAATTTAAAATGGGAAAATAAAGTCAACTAAAAGGGTCATCTATCAGTTGCCAAGTCACAGGTATGCCAGAGCACAACTGCGGCCCTAGGATGGTTCCTGGCTGATTTGGACAGGGGTGGAAGTGTGGTGAGGAGTGGGGGTTAAGAATAAATCACCAGGTCTCTCTTCGGAGCAGTAGTGGAACCTCCAACTTTTGGTTAGCAGCCAAGTGTTTGAACTTCGCAGAGATTCCAAATGACACAAGTATTGCATTTGGAATTCAGAAAGGCAAACATCTTATAGTTTTTATTTTATATTAACACTTCCTGTGCCTGGCTTCAAATTAAGGGTAATAGGCTTTTACAATTAAAAAATATATTACAGACTGGAAAAGTCTATAATTATTTCCCTTTCACCTTCCCCATGTCACAGTCCTAGGTATCAAAAGAAGAGAGAATATGAAATCCATGCAAACTTCTTGGTTCAAATTCCTGTCTCCCTGTTTCTAACACTCAGAACCCTGCCATGAAGTTGACGAGTACTCATATGAACCCACTGGGACAGGCTAGAATGCTCCTATAAGTTTCCTAGACTACAACTGTCTACCAGTATGTAATATGGAGATGATAATATTACCATTCTCATACATTTGTTCTTATTATTTAAAAAGATAATCTTTGCAAAGTGCCAGTTCCAACAAACACTCTTGAAAATATTACCCAGTGGTAAGAGCAATAGTTCCAAAATAAGATATGACACTTCATCTATAGGCTATCAATTTGAAGAGTTATAACTTCTTATTTCTCTACAAAATATTGACCTAATTAGAATGTGCTGTTTCTTTTTGTAACTCTTCTTGCACTTCTCATTTTCTTCTTATTCAAACACGTCACTTTTCAAGAATGTAACACCACTGTTTTTTTGTTTTGTTTTTTTAACACCACTTTTTTGACTGGCTCTTTTCAGACAAGCTGATACAGAGTGGTGGGGATAGGGTTAAGTACCCTGCAGCCAGACCCACTCGGTCAACCCTCAATGTGGCTGCTGATGGGTAAACAGAAGCACTCTTAGCCCCGGGAATCTCTGGAAAGTGCAAACAGTTAACACACTTCGCTACTGATTGGGAGGTTGTGGATTCAAGTCCCCTCAGAGGCAACACTGAAAGCCTAGTGAGCTCCTTCAAAAAATATGCCATTGACATGACATGACTGACATGAACTCACATTGGGTAGGAATCAACACAAGAGCAATTGGTGCTAGTTATTAGATCATAAGATTATAGGAGTGCTTAGAACAATGTCTGGCAACATAATAAGCCCTACATAATACTTTTAAAAGATTAACTGCCATTGAATCAATTCTGACTTAGAGAGACCCAGATTTCTGAGACAGTTTTACTTAGGAACCCTGGTATAATAGTGTTTATGCAATGGACTGGTCACTGCAAGGTCAGCAGTGTCAAACCACCAACCACTCCTGGAGAGAAAGGCAGGGCTCTCTAATCCTATAAAAAGTTACAATCTTGGAAACCCACAGTCCCAGTTCTCTGACTTATAGGGTTAAATGAGCAACTCTAAGGGATCTAAGTATTGACTATTATTATTCAGATAGGAAAGGGCTTAAAATATTCTTGGAAATATTGCAATATCTTTTCATCCCATCTCCTCACATACATTTGTGTGTACTTTTTAGGGCAGATGAAATCATAGAACTGTGGCTTTACACTCTCAATTACTTCTGAGTGAACATTAATAGTCTGCTCTGTCTTGCCATCCATGCTTTCTTCTCTTTTTTTCTTCTTCTTTGCAGTTTTAGAAATGTGCTGCCCTTTAACCATGTAGGCATTTAACATTTATGCCGTATGATTAATTCCAAGCAACAGAAATGATGTGTTTATGTTCTTGGTCATTATCAATCATTCTTATAATATTACTATTTTTCTTTAGTTAGGTTCTATGACATAGTCCAGATTTCTTTTTAATTGCAAATGTCCAGTTGCCCAATTTGCTTAATTTTTTGAAATTACTGCCAAATCTCCACTGCTTCACTGTGAGTCTTATATCATATTGTTTTAAATTACAAAATGACTTCTTCTCTTCCCCAGTGTGGACATTCAAATCTTGTTGTAAGGAACCATTATACAGTGCCTACATTCTTGTGGCCAAGAAATAGGTCACATGTATTCAATGTTTAAAAAGACCAGGCATTATGAACATTGCGGTCAATTCCACTAAAAAGGAATTAGGAATTAATGTCTCACTAAAATACCCATGTTATTAGAGAAACATTTGTGTTCTGACTGAGCAGTATTTAAGCCGGTGGAAGGCAAGGGATATTGTGGTGATATTTCCAACGGGTCATGGCAGGTGGAATTGCTATTCATGCCCAATCTCTACACTACAGCTGCTTAATAACATCACAGAGAGACATCATTCCAAACAAGCATTTCAATAAATAAATTTAACTTATTCGGTAAAGGTATCACAAAGAATAGAATACCTTCATAATCCTAAACGCTGATTTGAATGAACTTTACTTTCCTTGAATATAATTGCTCCTTTACTGCAAATGTTTTTTTTTAATGGAGCTCTTACAAGTACATGAATTAAGCTCTCGCCTCACGTTTTGTGTACTAAATGTGCAATTAAAGCATCATTACTCTGCACTAGCAGGTTTTCTCATTTCAGCTAGAGAAAAGCTGCTAAATCGGTCATAACTGTACAGTAATGCCCTTGTTCTTCTTAAAGGACCTGACACAACAGTGAGGTCTGACAAAGCACCACCCACTGGGTGGTCTGAATACCCATGCACAAGCAAGCTGACCACCTGTGAATCACCCAAAAGCGATAGCATAACAATCATATATAAGTAGATGTAGATATTAGGCTATGTTTTAATTTCATGATGTTGCAGATCCTTTCTAGAGCCTTCTAAAACCAAAAACCAACCACCACCACCCCCAAAAAAGTCACTGCCATCCAGTTAATTCTGACTAATGGCAAGCCAGTAGGAAACGGTAGAACTGCCCCTGTGGGACAGTTCCGAGACTGTAACGCCATGGGAGGAAAGCAGCCTGCCCTTCCCCTGCTGTGGCAGGTGGTGCACAAAGCATGAGCCTTGCGGTTAGCAGCCCAGTAGGTAACCACTACACTGCTAGAACTCCTCCACAGACTACTAACTACTGTTTTTACAGGGCAGTTTCATCTCCCTTCAAATAACTGCTGGTACTCAGTTGGCAGAAGCATGCATTTCCCCAACTGGGGCACCAAAGGCCACTTGTTTTAATATCTTAACTGCGGTCAGTCATTCCCCTAAATGACCTGTAACTCTTCTTATATATACACTCTATACATTCTCAGTAAGTCAAGCAGACTGGTGATTGGAAAGATATTCCTTTGAAACAATAGAGCGTTCCTGTAGCCACTTGGTGAGATGTAGGTGTATCTCAGGGTGGATCACCATGTGGAAGTAAAAAAATGGAAAGAGTTGCTCTGTATCTGAGTAGACACCTAGGCAGGTGGAAGAACCAGAGCACCACGTCTGTGTGGGCAGTGGTGGTCTTGCTCTGATAGGCATGGACCAAAGTTCTATTATACCAGTTTTTCTACCTATTAGTACTAGCCAAATCATTCACTTGAACCTAACATCAGTCAAATCCCTTTAAAAATCACTGAGTCACCAGAGTTCACATTTGATAAGTGAGCCAATTGAACTCAGTGAGCTTCTAATTGCCGTCTAGCCCCCAAAGTGCTATGATTTTCTTCAAATGTGCTATTCCCAAATGGGGTGGAACTTTGTCCTGATCACCTAAAGTCATTGGCAGTATAATTACCATGTAGACTTAATTTTTCTAAAAAGCCTAATCATTATATTAGGATGCAGAACTAGTAAGCTGTTACCACCAATAGAACATCTGTTGATGGCTTTCAGCTTCCTGTGCTGTGTAAATGAAGATCTCGCTGGAAATGAATCTTTTGAACAGATGGACCAGCACTATTTCTTGGAACTTTCAAAGCTGTACTATGTGCCTGCCACAACTCTTCCACATGACTCACGAAGGCAGAGGACTCTTTGCATTGCCACTGATGCACATTCCTACACCCAGTGGCAGATCAACTGATCCTATCTAAATAACATTCACTGTTCGAGAAAACATCCCCTGATTTTTCTTCTGGTAGCTCATAAATTGCCTTACAACTTTATGAAAATGTGTCCATTTCCTTTCTCTCTTTCCCTTCGCCTCCCCCTCCCCCCCGCCTCCTACCTCACATACCTTCCTTTTATTGCAGACTCAAAATTTCCAAAATTATTATAATGATGAAAGATAACAGTAAAAATTATTCTGGAGCATTTTTAAAAGCTTCTGGAAGGGAACACAATGACTTTAAATGTCACAAGAAATTTAAGTAGATCTTTCTTAGATCTTGATCCCATATAACTGCACACTTCACTGTCTGTTTTTTTTTTTTTTTGAGGCAAATGAGATTTGAAACTCAATTGGAATGTATTTGAATTGTGAAATTTGATATTATGCTCAATTTTTTTAAGACTCACCTCTCATTTGTAAAGCAATGATTTGAGTTGATAGTTGTTTTATTTTTCCTTCATCTACTCTCCGCCATGAAGTGTTACTTCGAGAGTTTATATCTCATCAAGTGTCGCACTCCCCCCAAATTTTGGTCTCCATATACATGAGTATTTGTAGAATTAAGCACTCAAAATTGTATTTAATTAATGGGTCTAACAAAAGTGAAGTTTGGGGAGAAGGACTCAAACGTGGGAGAAATTTGTCCAAGTTCAGAGATTTCTAAGAGAACAACGCTTTTTTCTTTCTTTCTTAGTTTTCTGGTTAGTTTGAGTTAAAAACACAAACAGCCGATAGTCACAACCTTTCCTTTAGGATACAAAGCCACACAAGAAAAATGTTGCTGTCACTTGGCACATGACTTGGTACAGCTTGTTATGGGACAAAGCCAGTACATGCAGTTTCTGAAAGCCTGCCTACAGCAGCACACCTTCTCTTCTGCATCTCTGCTTCTGCCGTGAAATCGTTTCACGGGGATCATCCCATATGTGGTGGATCTTAAGAAAATCGCAAACAGACTTCCTTGTCTATAAATGTTAAAACTAAGAATAATCACTTTAACTTCCCTTTAAAATCCAGAAGATCAGGACAGCATAGATAATACATGTTGAGGTTTATATTACCCTTTTCTTGTCCTTAGGAAAGAAAAAGGCAACACGCAGCACCCTTGTAATATTCCAATACAAGCTCCATCAGCGATAACATACTTGCTCTTTGTGACTGATTTGGTTAAAATCGTGGGGCTCATATCAGTGTAAAGATTGAGGTAGCCCCCACTCCCACTTTTGTATTTTCCCAAAGATAAATTCAATGCTTTTGTTTGCTGACAACTGAAGTAACCATTTGCCTTTTGAGATCTACCAGTGTATCAAGTCCATCTTCCTTTTGGTTCCTGGAACCCACGTGATGGTGATGGTAATGACAAGAAAGAGTAGATGACAGTTAACCCTGTTAACATGGTGTACACACCTGCTGCTCTGGGAGAAATAAATGGAGACGGAGCCCATTTCTGGAGTTGTTTTGAATCTTTACTCCTCAAGGAAACTTCTGTCCCTTCCTCCGAATCCGATCAACACTAGGATTCACCACAACTAGCGCTCCATCGTGGAGCCAGAATATATTGAGTGTGGAAATATCAAAAATTATCTCCGGGTAGAGCAGAAACCTTCTCTTTCTATTTCTCCATTCGAACTTGAAGAGTTTTACACGTTCGCCTAAGGAACAAACATATGTCAAGGACTCCACTGTTCAACAGATTATGACAGGCAGCAAACCTGGGAGAGAGGGAACATTTCAACAAGCATAATGGGACAGCAAGGCAATAACTTCCCTTACCTCCAGAAAGGTCAAAATGGGAATAATTTTGCATCTTTGCCCAAAGATTATATACTCTTAGAACACAATTTTCAATTTTCCAGAAACACATACCAATAAATGGAATCTAACATAATTTATTTTTAACAGAAATAGAAACAAAAAGAGTATGGACTTATATTTTGAAAAGTATTCTACACAAACCTAAAGGCAAAAAATTCATTAAAATCCTTAAAGAGAATATATAAAAAGCAAAGGACAATCATTTTAACATAAAAGGCATTTAATTATCTAAACAATGTTATGTAGGTAGTAATATTTGATAAAAATATAAGAATTAGTTTAAAATTTGAACCCATTTGTAGCCTTCCTGAAAGCCTGTGCGTACCGTGATTTATAATTTACATAGACGTGGGCTTTAATCACAAGTACTATACTTTATGGCTGATAGAGAAGGATAAGTCACATCACCAATGTGTGGGTCCAGCCACCAACTGACATTCAGTTCTTAACTCAACTTTGATATTATCTACTCATTATTAATTATGTGACATTCATTAACAGTCTGAATTGAATGTATGACTTTATTCAGTTAGAATTTATGATGTTATACATAAATCAGAGACTATAATGATGTTTTGAATTTTCTGGCAGTCATAAATTTCTCTGACTCTCAAATGTGTTATCTATCATCTTGTTTCCAATGTAATCCAGAGATACAAACATATGCACTATTAGAATTTCAAACATGTATGAATAACAACAATTGATAATAGGTCATAGAAGAAAACTGATAGTGCAGAATCAAGTGACGAAGGCTTTATGTAGTATGAAGCTATACTAGTTTGGGTAGTTACAAGTATTAGCACAAAAAAGTCTAATGATATCATAGTTGTTTAAGGATATTTCTAATTTTTAACAATTTTCTGAATGTTTGAGTAGTAAGAAGAGCTCCCTTTCCCCTGACACTGCTCATTTGGCCTTCTCCTACCACAGAATTAAAACCTAGAAAATCATTTGAGGAAGAGCAGACCTCGGAAGTTCAGGTGATCGTGGCTCTATCTAAACAGAGCAGAACCCATGGTGCCTGGGCTGTCAGTGGACACACACGGCTGAAGGCACTCAGGATGAGCGAGAGAAGCTTCACATCCTTGAGAGTGAAAAAGGAGCAGATGGAGAAATACACCATTTGCAAATTTCCAATTCTCTATTTTGTCAACATTGTTCAAAAACTTGGGAGTCTTTCGGAGAATGCTCTTTTAATTTCATGTTCCAGCTGAACAATCTAAGAATGATGGCAAAGTTTTCCTTCATATCTTTGATTTCTTGTTAAATCTTAAACAGTATCCATCTCTCTAATGAGTTCCCTAGTCGATACATCACTGTCTATGCCTTAATTGAAAGTTTATTCCATCTTGTTTGTATAATTTTACAAACTTTCAATTTTGCCTCCCTGATTTCTCTGGTCCCTTACATTTCCTTTCCCTTTTTATCACAAATGAGCTAAAAATTAAAAGATTGAGTATATGTGTGTGTGCATATGTGTGTATAATAGTGCCCCAGTATTAAAAAAAGTGCAAACAATTGCTAGTGATAATGTCATTTCCAATTAGGTCCCCAACCCACCCATCATCATCTCTCTTCCTTCCCAATTCCTTGACGCACTAAAGAACTACGTATGCTTCACTTAATTCATCACTAGCTAATAATATATTCATGTCCTCATGCATATTCATATATTTCTCTTTATGTAGATTTTACCATTGCCTGAAATATTCTTCTTCCAATCCCCAGTAAAGGTGCTACCACTCTTTTCATAATTAATCCATAATTAATCTAGTCAGTAAACACTTTGACCATAGTTCTATAGTGAGACATAGCTTATCCTACTGTGGATATTTACTGACTTGTTTATTTTTTCCACTGAACTATAAAGGATTAGAGAAAAAGAATGTTAATCTTCATCTTGTTCGCTCCATGCAAAGCAGAATCCCTGACATATAGAACTGTCTAAAATTCAATGAATAAACAAATTAAGCTAAAGGATGGATTGATACTTGAAAGAACAGATGAATGCACAAATGAAGCAACAAATGAATGGATGATGGAGGAATTATAAGTAACTTGAGAAAAAAAAATTGGGCTAATATTGGGATTCTTCTTGAAGATCAAGGTGAATGCTAAGTGGCCCAAAATGTCAACTTCTCCATTTGTAACTTTAAAGAATTGTTTTTCCCACAGTTGTGATTTACAGTGTGAAATTATAGATATGCATTGGTTTTGACATTCAGGCTCATATTTCTAGCTCAAATATTTAAATTTATTCTCATTTAGAAAAGGCCTGATTTTAAAAATAAAATTAATTCATGAAAACAATGATGCAAGGTGATAATAGTGATCTGTGATGCTTTAATTGGTACTAGACTAACCACTTGGGAAGTGGAAACTGTCCAAACAGATGCATCAAGGGTAATGTTGGCATATTCATTACAATTAATATATCAGTTACAAATTATCCTAATTAAAAAAAAATGTGCTTCAGCTCTCTGGCATAATTTCTATACTGCTGCTTAACAGTTTCAGGAAATCTTTCCCATAAAAATTTTTTGTGGTGACAATTTCCTTACACCTAGGCAGTAGATAGTCACTTAACATTAGAGATGGTGATTGTGGCAGTCATGTGCTTATGTAAATTTCATGATTGAGATGTAGGGGTGGAGTATAGCCTGTTAATCGGGAGACAGCCATTGAGTAGCCCATGAGGTCTCTGTGTGGGCATGGCTTTCTCCTGATACAACTGGGAAATCTCATGATATTTCCCTCATGAAATGAGAAGCTATCTCCCCAGTTGTTGTTGGGAGTTAGGCTCAGAGACGATGAATCACAGACAAGACAAGATGGCAGTGTCTGAGAAGCTGAAGGAGCTGGCAGAGAGACCACATGGCTTTGACCTGATGGAGCCAGATCTCTGAAGCTGGGGCAGCCGCATGGAGACCTCTGCCAGCAAGGAGTTGCTTCTGCTGTTGATGGGCCCTGAACCTTGGAAGCAAGGAGTCATGGGGAGACCCCTGCCAGTGCTGGGATTCTGCACCCACTGACCTGTGACTTCGTGAGTTGGAAGAAGACTTTATAGACTGATTTCGGGCATATGAGTTAGTGTTGGACTTATGACTTTGAACTGGACTGGGCTCAATGTCCTATTCCTCTTGTATATGGGCCTTTT